>NJCR01000606.1:16663-27089 GCA_002234235.1 Fusarium hostae | reverse complement strand
GCTCACTGCAGCCCGTACCGCCCGTCCTAGATCTCTCTCTCACTACAGTATTGAGCACTTGCACCTTCCTCTCAAACAATAACTCTAGTTTATAAATAAAGCCCCACATATTTAGCTCAAGTAAGATTTCACACTGTGTACACTCTTGCATGACACAAAAGGCGCGCATCTCAATGTACTTACCTGATCGATGCAAACAACAGTACTTATGGCTCGCACTGTCGACCTGCGCCCACTTCCCCAGATTCGCGACCCGGAACTCCAGGCAGCAGCGGTACTTCCAAGTACTTCATTCGCTCAGCCAGAAATTGCTTATCTACCCGTAAGACGACCTATTTCTGACAAAACATCTGCTTATGAGGTAGAGCCATGTACCCAGATGGCCCCACCCTAGACTTTACAAAGAGCATGTTTTTTTGGACCGGAAGGTGCAGGTGCTCAGTACTGACGATCCTACTCAAGAATGTAGACTAGAAATGCGTCGCATTTCTACTTCTGCACCAATCAGAGTCTCCATATTCCTACCCCAAATTTCTCCGTGCCAACTAACCCTAGGCGGCCGCGCTCTTAGACATCATAGCGTGTAGTAATTTCCACTGTATCGGCTGCGAGGAAGGGAGCAACGATCGAGTTTTATCTTTCTTCTCAGTCTAAACGTGCCTCTATAAAGAGTATTCTATCCACTTAGTGCCTTTACAATATTGGCATCATGACAGGCTCCGCGACACCCACGGAGGCTGTTGTTACATAACGGCCGAGTCAGCTCAATATGCTCCAGAATCTCGGCCTGTACTACAATTCACCAGAGCATGCATCGAGTGCGGCTTTGCTATAAACCCCACGCGTGCGCCGCGTCATCCAGGCGACAAGCACCATATACCTAAGATCGCCCGCCGTGGCCTGAAGCCTCTGATCTACTCCTTGAACCTTCCTGTTAAAGCAAAACGGGTTGATGGTGCTGTTAGTACTAAGTTACATGTGTCTGAGAGGAGCACAGCTCCTTACATAGTATCCACATCCTAGCCACCAATAGATTGGACCCCCCTTAGCCACACTGTCTCAACAGAACTACTATACTCTTAACTAACTACAAGTATCTTTAACATTAATGTCTTGCGTACTGCCTAATAGGGAAGTGCATGGCGACCTGACCTCTTCGCACACAGGCGAAGATTCTCGTGGCCCGTAACGACTTTTTGCCCCCGCAGTTGGCCCGGAGAAAGCCTTCTGATTGGCTGCCTTAACGCAGTCAAATTGACATCGACTTGTGCTTCGTTGATGATCTTGCATTGTGTACAGTTCAACAACAATGCTTAAAACAAGCACGAGGAGGCTCAGCGTTTCGAAGTTAATTGCTGGTGGCGATGGAATGAAAGGTATATCGAAGATGAAGTAATTTATGTTGCTGAAAATGTTCGGGGAACATCTAATATGTCTGACAGTTCAAGCATGGAACAGGATGGTAAGGGACAAGCACTCCTGCTAGCACGAGGAAAAGAGCGGAAGTCAATTAATTATTCGTCACACTCTAGAACAGCATTTATATTAATGGAATTTCTGAGTTGATTAAGTCACCATCTCACGATATCCTGTCTCAATGTGGATTTGATAGAGACCCCAAATTCGGTTAGTTTAGGATTGGGTTGCAGGCGCTAAGCCTGAAGCTACCTGATGAACCAGCTTCTTATCTTATCTTATCTAATCATATCTTATCTTACCTTATCCTAGAATGACGCACTTCGCGTCAATGCCATAGCAACGCACCAAAAAATATAATCAACAAACATTCGCTCTCATATCAATGCATCCCGAACCAGATTACCTCAATTGCAGTCGCAAATAGTCATGGATATTGAGACTATTTGCGCTTGGATCCGCGACCAGCATATTCTTTTACACAATTGCAGAAACCCTCTGGCATGCCAATTGCCGCTGTACACCAGCGACGACGATCAAATGGACGACCAAAGCAATTTGCGACGAAGTCCGCGGAAGCATTCTGGCAGCAGTCGCAGTAGCAGCCAAAGTAGCGACTCGAATAATCCACAAAGACCGGGATCTGATGCCACAGACGATGTGTTTGCACCTGAAGAGCTTGACAAGACACCGCGCCCAAGAGCGAATCTCCCCTTTCGTCCCCTTGACTCCGATCCCGATGTCGACGACAACGACAACGCCGATGACACAGATCTCGCCCAACAACGAGAATATAGCATCCCGATTCTCCCCACTCCCACGAACCTATCCATGTCTTTCACAGCCAAACTCAGCGCCAGCAGACCATCACTTGCATCAAGATCTCGAACCGGAAGTACCCGAACAGGAAGTAGCATCACCAGTCGAACCCGGTCAACAAGCCCGGTTAAGAACCCCGATGACTTATTGAAGCTCGTGAAGCCTGTCAAGTGGATTGAGACAGCACCTGGAACGATGAAAAAGAGGATACAGGCAACGAACAATGCTGCGGCGTTAAATCTCTGGAATAGCATATGGAATGTCGTTGGCGGTCTTGGATATATCCCTCGAGAGCTGAGGGACCTTTTACAAGAGGAGTTGCAAGCTTTTGATACCAAGTTCACGACCGAAGATCGCGTTGTGAACTTGACTGCTCAGCAACAAGAGGACGCAACCCACATCTTCACATCTTTCAATGATGAAACGAAACATCAAATGAGTTTATACAACGAACTCACCACCATCCGCAACATCGTCGCAGACTCAACAGATTTCATTAAGTGGAACCGCTCCGAGGCTGCATGGAACGATCATGTTCAGGGCCCAACCCTTCGCCTCGCCATGTCTACCATTGCCGACGTCTGCGCCGAAAACATCACAACTGCTTCTATAGACAAGGACTTTCTACCAGCTTGGAAAGGAGACGAGACTGATGTCGGCAAGATGATCGACTATACTCTCCTTCTACGGCCTGATACGCAGTTGAGCTCTGATATAAAAACCTTTATTGATGCGCGCGAGGGCCCAAAGACATTCAATCAATCCACGAGCGAGCATTTACGGTACAAGCCAACAGGAGTTTTCATAGAGACAAAAACAGACATGAAACGTCATTCAGAGGGCAAAGTACAACTGGGAATTTGGCTAGCATCATGGTTTGAACGAACTGCCCAGTTTGCACCGACCAAGATCCCGCTTATGCCGGTTTTGCTGGTTGTTTGTGCGAGATGGGAATTGCATTTTGCGTTCGATAATGGGACGCATTATGATGTTGTTGGGCCTGTTGATGTTGGAGGGACGGGAACAGTGGAGGATATGTATCGTTTGCTTGCTGTTCTGAGATTATTAGGGAATTGGGTTGGTGGAGAGTTTCGGAAATGGGTCAGACGGTGCGTTGGGACATAATATTGTTTATGAGGACTTTATTTGGGAAAGGAATCTTAGCAAGCGATGATTGCTTACCATTATTATCCAATGCTGTTCTGATCATAGAAGGGAAGCACTCTGTTTATTGCCTTCATCATCTTTGGCAACAGGAAGACCTCTGAGGTTACATGTTTTTATCATGTGCTCTTTAGCTTTGTGTTGGGGCTTGAAGCTTCTTCTGAACCTTCAACCTCATAGACGTCCGCCAGGCTATTGCCTTTCAGTAGGATCGCTGCAGAAGGAGCTGATGTTAGTAGCAGTGTCGGGATCGGCTACTACTTGACCGGAGAATTCGTACACTTCATGATTGTGTCAATGGCTGGCCATCTCATTGCCCCTGACAATCATTGTTTGCGTCGACAGCCTGCCTACCATGTATTTCCATCAGGAACGCGGCCCATTCCCGCTTGATGAGGCTCACCCTCTGGCGAGGCGAACGCGTCCGCCCAGCCAACCTGCTTACCACGACCTCATCAAACGAAGATATCAAGCACAGACGGAAAGCAGCTTCCGAACACGTCTTCGACGCACAGATGAGCTCCTTGCGCCGTGCGCGCGACCGAAGCTCATCCAGCAATGCTTCAACCAAGAACAAATGCCACCGCTGCAGACAGCATCGAATCAGGAAACAGCCGACGCTTTCCTCCATTGCGTGCAGTCACTCGACCCGCTCACCCTAGTCGTATACTCAGATGGCTCTCTGTCCTCTCAAGGTGCTGCCAGCTACGGTTTCACTATTCACCAGGGCAACTTCCCCGTCCTCGACGGATCAGGTCGCCTTGGCCCGGCCGAGGTCTTTGATGCCGAAGCTGCAGGAGCACTGGAAGGCCTTAGAGCCGGCCCTAACCCTGGAAGATTCAGCAACACAAGACATCATAGTCTGCCTAGACAACCTCGCAGCCGCCACATGCCTGCGAGGCACACCGTCCTATTCCTCCCAGGACGTCTTTCTCGAGTTTCAGGCACTAGCGGCATCGCATGGAGCCACACAGGTACGCTGGGTGCCAGGACACACTGACATCCCTGGCAACGAACAGGCCGATAAACTTGCTAAAGCAGGATCGTCAGCCCCTGAGCCTGAGGGAGCTCAGCCAACACTAGCACACTTGCGAAGGATCGCAAGACAGAAACCGAAAGAAGCATTCGAGACGTGGTGGTCGACCTCTGCCCCTGAGCAGTATAAGAGGCTCAATCTCAAGGCGACTACAGGCTGCCCGCCGGAGCTCTCGCTCCCGCGCGCAGCTTTACACCATCTGCTGGCAGCGAGATCCCTCCACGGAGATTTCGCCGCATACCACGAGAGGTTTGATCATGGCGATGCACACCTGGTCTGCTCATGTAACCGACGCAAAGCACCGGATCACATCTTCTATTGCAGAAACGTACCGCCGCGTCATCGGATGAGGATGGCCCCCTCATCGAATGCAGCAGTCAACCTGGCAATAGGGAGAGACTTCACCAAGTTCGCCGAACTATCCAAAACGAGCGCCTTCTTTCAGAAGATATGTCCTCGGTACT
Source organism: Fusarium hostae (assembly GCA_002234235.1). Lineage (NCBI taxonomy): Eukaryota > Fungi > Ascomycota > Sordariomycetes > Hypocreales > Nectriaceae > Fusarium > Fusarium hostae. Next base: position 22,190 of record NJCR01000606.1, on the reverse strand, counting down.
AGACGATACCGAGGCAGGACGCGCGCTTGCGCCTCCTCTCATTTCACTTTCTTTCTTTCTCCTTTATTACCTCTTATTATTACCTGTGCCCGGCTCGATGGAGGGCGTTGCTACGACCTCCATTGGACCGCGGCCATCCGAAGGCAGCCTCGAGCTGCCGCACTCATAAGCTAACTGCAGCCTCCCTGAAGATCAGGCTTGATGAGCGACTGCTATTTGGCAGCTACGCCCCGTTCTCCCGCTGACGGGTAACAGGCTCGATACGATGCGCCTTTTGTGCCGATGATATGCTGGATAAGGTTGTCTGTTGTCGCGTGTACAGAAACTGCATTCTGACGGGAACTTAATTTCGCGTCGCGAAGCACTAGTCCTCTCACAGCCAATAACATGTCGTAGTAGATAGACCTCCTTAGCTCAGCACGTCCTGTGCCCCAATAGGGGACGTTTCGGGGCCGAAGGCCCCCCGGACGAAAAATATACATACATACATACATACATACCATAACCGATTGAAAACCCATTAGGTGATTGAAAGCTATTGTCTAAATGAAATAAAATCTTCTATATTCTTGTATATCCCTATATCTATGTTTTAGTGTACGAATGAATGTGCGTGGTTACGCTTTGGAACGGGTTTCCAGGTCAGTCGTATATGAGGGCCAAAACACATAACTCAAAGCTCGACATTGACAACTGATCGTTATTCCATTTATCTGTTATCACAGCTAACACCATAATCTACAGTATATTGAAATTATCAGCCGACAATAGATCTCATTCAGCAATATTGGCGAACTTGAGAAGCTCCTAATTAACATCTGCAACAATATGCCTGACCGCAAACCGCGGGGACGCTTCTCGTCCAGTCGCATAAACCTCGTGACGATATGGGACGGACAGTTTATTAACGCCAGCCAAACTGAGGAATCGTCACGCTCACCAAGGACTGTACTAATCCATAAGAGGAAATCGTCACGGTCGAACGGTGACGGCATTGTTCCTTGAGTTTAACAAGTAGCTGCAACAGAAATACAGATCTAATCATTAAGAAATTTTTTATCTTCATACTTGCTAAAGGCTAAGCTTCTGCAGCTTTGCTGGAGGTGAAGTGGGGTGATTTTGTTGCATATGAATAGAGGAGCTGGCCATTATGACTAACTAAGCATATATAAATATAACAGATAGGATGGAATGGCGGAGATGGATTAGATACTATACAGAGATGATAAACATGTGAGTTTCAGTAGACATCATGAAAAAGGTGACTAGACATGGGCGTAGGGAGCTGACCAAAACTACTTTCCATACACTATACCCAGTCCCAAGGTCATTTAGATATTACAAAAACACTTTTTATTTTCATTCCTGCTCTCGTTGTGACGTTATCGCTCGTATTAGTTGTGAACCTCGTCGTCGCTTCGCCAGCCCATAGCCAATCAGAATTTCGTGGTCAAAACTAAGCCCAATTCGATTTTCGTGGTCAAAACTAGTCCTTCCACGAGCTAGCGCACTGCATACCCGCGCTAAGTCTGTTTAGTCAAGTAATCTCCACATCTGTAACCTTAGGGGGTTTACGGGTGTATTTGTGTACCCGTTGGCTCATGCCGCGAGGCGGGGCGAGCCAACTAAGCAAGCTTATACTTTGTTTTGTTTTATCCCTACCAGTCCCAAACTTCTATTCTATACGTCCAAATAGCACCTGTTAAGCCTTCGAGTATGAATGAGTCCTTGGTTCTGAGCTCGGACGTAAGGGGCGCGGACGACCACGCCAATACGAGTATTATGATAACGCTTGAAAGAATTCTAAACAAGGAGCGTGTAGACGAGTTGACGTTGCAGGTCGTCGTGACATTATTAGACCACAGCTTAACAGTAGGTAGGTAAGTAGTACTAGGGCAGTAGTTCATTATGCCTGGTTGAGCAGATCTCGTGCTTCCTCATCCGGACTGTTGGAAAGAAGCCCCACTTTCCTTGGCAAGTACTGGTCTTACTTCACCTCCGCTTAAACTCGGCTTCATATGCCTGCTTAGGGGTTGGAATATCAAGTAAGCAACCAATGAAATAAGTTTGGCTAGTGCGGGGTTGGCCCAAATCACAAGACTTAATTCACGTATCATCCCAAGCGTCAGGACGTGCGTTTTAGCCTGGCGGCTCCTCCCATCTTACACCACTGCAGACAGAGACCATGGGCTACTTTACTTTACCTGAAGGGCTGTTCTTCACAGCCAGCCCAGAGATACGAATCAAATGCGACAAAGCGTACAGTCAGCTCGTTGAAGATACGATGAACCAGGAGCATCAGATAGCGAATAAGGGATTTTATATGAATTGCTTCTTACGGCGCGCGAGCCCTGACGAACGGGATGGGCATTTAGCTCGTCTTGAAGGGGTCCAAAGAATGGATGCTTTCATTCGAGATATACGTACGAAAGCCTCAAAGGTCACCTTGTTCCAACACAATGAGGTACGTTCGGCGTAGTAACGCGTCCTGAGCTAAGCTCTCTAGCTGATTTTTGAAACAGCCGGTCGGATGGGAAGTCATTCCCGATGAGCATCCTTGTAATATGCTAGCCTACAACGATAAATGGAGGAGGATACATTTTGGCCAGAAACAGCCTGAAAAAGGCGAGTATGGATACTCGGGTGAGAGTGAGTCGTGGTGTTTTTGCAAAGGCGATAATCATCAGCTGAAGTTCCGCACAGAATGCTTATATTGTAATGGCACCTACGACAAAGCAGTTCAAGAAAAATTGAACCGCAAGCCGAGCCGAGTCCAGAATGTCCACGGCCCTTGGACTGAAGGCCTCGTTGTAATAGCTTGATTTCTATGGCACGGTATACCAACCACGCCAAGTGCGCGATCATTGGAGGCGGCCCGCATATATTTACTGTTCTGTGGTCGTCGTTTGCACAGGTCAGAGAGTCTTGACAAATTATTTCTTTACATATGATCATTCTAACAACCAGATTACTTTTTTAAGGTGACACTAAACCATTCTATCCATCTATAAATACTCCAGTAGGCATTTGCAGCTTAGGTTTTCAACGCTGCCCCAAACAATCTAGTCGAACTTGGCTCTGTTAATTTGATATCGTGGTCTTACGTTACGTATATATCTAGTTATGAGGGAAGTCGTCGATCAAATACCACCGGTTATATTCTCCTGCCTCAAAGATTGCTTGGACAGCAAGACCAAAGTTTGGGCCTTATTGAGGCCAACAGCGTACGTCTTCCATCCCAAGCCGACTTATCCTACTCTGATCGCGTAACATTTTTTTCATCGTATGCCCAGAGCGTGTCGACTTGTGTATAACGTGCGGCAGCCTGGAGAACAACGAGCACGACGAGTGCTGATCCGCAGACACCTAGCTGTGACTAAACAGGAACCATTATGCATTTGTCGATGAGCAAATAGTGCTTTCCTGATCACTGAAAGATCACTCCGCCGCTTCATTGCAGCTTACATTCTTCAAGGCCAGCGATCCTAATAGTGAGGCCTTCCGACTGCAGGTGGCTACTGGCAAAAGTGTGGGGAGATTTACCAGCATCAACTCTAAATGGCTCGTCAGCCTCACCGGACTACCGGAAGCGTGTTTGTTTGCGAAAGAAAATCTATAAGATGAGACAAGAGGTGGGGCACGAGAAGCAGCATGCGACGTATCAGTGAAAAACCCTGTCACGCATTGCAAAATGTGACGAATATCAGGCTGCGCTATGACAATCTGTTGCGTGGGGTCGCTGTGCTCTCTATGTTGTCTCCTTTCTCTTCTCTCGTGAGTAGAGCAATCACATTGTGCTTCATCAGAGTGCAATTAATGGTTGCACAGGTGCATGGGGGACAGATGAAAAGAGAAACGACTGTATATTCTCAATCGACGCCGACAGGAAAGCAACAAACCGCGACTACCCGAACCTCAGACTTGCCACCATCCTTGATATGTATTGTCTGAGCCTTGGAAACTGCCAATCCTTTCCTTCATTAAACGCCGGGAAGAGCGGGGTAGTAAGACCTGCAGGGTTATTTTGAGGCGACAAGTTCAATTATAAGGGCGGATGAATGCGGCTGTGTGCCACCTTATCACCTGGCACCTGCCAATTATCACAAGACCTGACGCTAAAAAATCAAGGGTGGGGAGCTGAAAAGCCGGAATAAGCAGCCGGTCCCGTATCATCTCGCAACATTCGATTGTTTTAGTCTAGATCGGACCGCCCCGGTGCAGATCTTTTAGCGGCCGGTGGAAGGGCTACGCTAGCTTGATGTGATGACAGAAAGCCCTGTTGTTGCTGCTGTCGGGGTCCGGTTTAAGTTAGTCCCTGTAGGGCACCAGTGATCGCATTTGGCAGACTGGGAAGGTGCAAGTGCTCAATACTGTAATACAATATGATTCACCTCGATATAACCAGCAGCAAGTCTTTTCTAACCCTCTTGTAGCTGAGTATGCGGTATTAGTCTCTAAGCTACAAAAGCATTGGCGGAAAACTGGCCCTGCTATTCGACTGTTGAGCTGGCTCTGCATGCGTTATGACGGTAAGGAGACGCATGTCAGCCTAGTGTGTGGCTGAAACCTGAAAGCTGACCGTATGTGAGCCTGCTGGGTTTATCCTCAATACCCTTCAATCATTGGCTGGTTAGCTGCAGGATGTCTCACAAAAATACTTGGTAAGAACGTAAGGGCGTATATATATAGACGAGGCTAAGAGACACTGGATATTATTCTTGTAATAATCCTCAAACCCCGCACGTTTGCAGCTCATCTTGGAACCGTCCAGCACTTTGCAGTTACGATTGCGCACGGTACAATATGGATTCATCACCAAAGCATCCGGCGTCTTACATCGAGGACCTCCCTGGAAGGGTTAGAAGGCCGAGCCTTGCCACCGACGAGATTATGCTTCTGTCCCTTTACAAATCTCGCCAAGCGCCCAGATCTCAAAGTCCAGTTCTTTCCGGAGATATAACAGAGCCGAGAAAAGCTGGCAGGCAGTTTCCTGGCCTTCCTTCTATTAAGCGCAAGTGTGACACCTTCTGGAAAGCTTGGGATGTATACAGACACAAGCCCTGGAACATGTGCCTTTTGGCTGTTATTGGCACCTTGTTTGCTATTGGTCATCACTTATTTTACCTGAACCTCCATGGTAAAGAAGCTGATAATCAGTCACTAATGCTCCGCTATGGCACTGTTATTGCATTCTGTGCTAAAGCAAGCCTTGGAACTGCTGTTACTATGGCATTCTATCAGAGAGCATGGCTAGTAATGCGCTACAAAATGGCCCGACTCGAGACTATGGACTCTATTTTCACTGCAAACTCAGATATATTCTCCCTTCTTACCTGGGGCTCGATAAAGAAAGCTAAAATCGGCACTCTTCTCGCCATCTATTGTTGGCTTACACCCTTAGTTGTTGTACTGACGTCCGAAACTCTCTCAGTTGTTGTTGGGGTCAAGGAAGAGAATGCATTATGCCCATCTGCCCGCACTTTAAACTTTGAGCACGAGGAGACAGTCTACTGGCGCGATCCTCTGA
>NJCR01000605.1:0-10251 GCA_002234235.1 Fusarium hostae | reverse complement strand
CTCTCTACATTACATCTCGAGGTTTATCGCGTGCAGGATTGGTCGTACTTGCCTTTAGTCTTCTCAACATCGTCTTGGGACTTTATGGTACACTCCTCTGGGCGCTGGATTCCCCGGGTTATATCTTCCGAGCATCGAATGTAACAATCGCCGATTACCAGCACCAGCGAAACGAGAATCCTAGCTATATTGTCCAGCTCTCTCTCGACTCCGGCCAACTGCAAGATGTGGAAAAGAAGATTCCACAAATTATTGGCGCTGACCTGTTCGTCCCAGGCCTCAACTACACACTCACTGGCCGAGTGACCAATAACGACCTGCCAGAGGTCGTGGCGCCTGCAAGAGAGAGAGGGGTTGGTGCGCGCATCTGGCTTGATAGTGATGGCCTGTCTGTGTCTCCAGATACTGGCTCCATGATACCTCCTAACTCCGCCCTTAACGGCAAAACTTTCGAGCCTTGCTGGCTCTTTGATAACGGATCTGCCGCCTGGAATTGCACATTCAATAATGTCTTCTCCACCAGCCTCATCGCAACTGCAGCCGGTAAACCCGAGATCCACTGGAACAATGCAACGGATACAGTTTTAGACTCGAGATACATGTTGCCCAACAGAGAGGATAACATCTGGTTCTCTCTGGGTGGAGGTGGTGGCTCAGCTCTCATGAACCAAGTCTTTACCATTACCAAAGAGAAGAGACGCCATACTTTCAGCCAGTCTACTTTCAAAGCCACCATGTTGACAACTGTTAGGACACCTTTTGCCAGGGAAGAAGTTACTGATCTTGTTCAACGAACTTGGAGTGCCAATGAGACTGAAAGAAAGAATCCGCTTGCCGGTCAGATTGTGGACAGTATGATGAATGCACAGGACCGAAAGGTAAGCTATCAATTCGGCGCCAATACAGCCGATAATGGCAATAAGTCTGCATTGCAAAGTAACTGGGGATTTTATACTGCGGAGTCTAATGGGACGACTATGTACTCTCTCATCAGTATCACCACCACGAATATCACCCTCATCAGGTCCGAGACCCTTTCTGACGCACCAAAGCCTTTTGAGAAATGTGAGAGATCGAACTTCCAGAATGAGGCTTTTGGTGGAAAGGTCACTCGCACTGATTGTGCTGGATCCAGACCTGCCAGGGGCAAACCTGGATTCTTTGGTCAAGTTGACACAGCAGCTGTCATGGTTGCTTACGGCCTTGGCAATGGACGGTCCAATATCAGTGCGCAGTCGCTTAACAACGATGTTTTGACATGGATTAGGCATAATTCCGAGACTCTCGAATCTCTTCTCGTCGCAAGAGCATATACTGTCAGCATCGATCCGTCTCTTGTGCAGATCACCGTTGACAAGCTTACGGTGGCTATGTCTCACCTCCAAGTTGTTCTGAGCTGTCTGGCCCTACTACTCGCCATCGTTCTCTGGCTGGGCCTCATGATCTTTGCAGATGCGCACTGGGCCAGCTCTCTCATGGCAAACTTGATCAACACAACATCAGAGCCAAGGAAGACCAAGCCTGGATATATTCTACGCACGCCTGATGTAGCACTACAGTCTGGAGGCCAGAAGAAGAAGTTTCTGGCAGTAGATGGCAAGATAGTCACTTTATACAATCCGACTTCCATTCCGATGCAGCAACCTACGGCGAGTCCAGCACCATACATGGGGGACGCTAAGAACTACATGGAGGCGGGGGCTTGTCCAGCGGGTTACGATGGGCCAATTCCTGCAAGAGAGGGTTTGCTGTCAGGCCATAAACAGAGCTATGCAAATGCACGATAGGTTTTGGGGGTTATGGTTATCGGATATCCAGCATGAAAGAAAGAAATTTGCATTCTTAGTTTGAAAGCAAGTTATACAGCATTCCTCGTTTTTCCAATTCACCTTTGCTGTTCTCTGTACTATGACGATGTGTTCAGTATACGCTTCGAAAGCCTTGGCAGGTTTGGGGCGAGATAAAACTCTTATAATAATGGGAGGTATATGCCCCATGGTTGTTCGTGTCCCAGGCTAGGTGAAGACATTTCAAATTTGCAGCGTCGGAAATACCATAGACATCATGAAAAAGGTGACTAGACATGGGCGTAGGGAGCTGACCAAAACTACTTTCCATACAATATACCCAGTCTCAAGGTCATTTAGATATTATAAAAACTCTTTTTATCTTCATTCCTGCTCTCATCGTGACGTTATCGCTCGTATTAGTTGTGAACCTCATCGTCGCTTCACCAGCTCATAGCCAATCAGAATTTCGTGGTCAAAACTAAACCCAATTCGATTTTCGTGGTCAAAACTAGTCCTTCCACGAGCTAGCGCACTGCATACCCGCGCTAAGTCTGTTTAGTCAAGTAATCTCCACATCTGTAACCTAGTGCACCATACCAAAATCAATTCTACGTAGAATTGATTTGTTTTATGTTCAACAACCTAGGGTAGAATTGATTTTTATAGAGAAGTAGAATTTAATTTCTGGACCTACTTAATAGGGAGTAGGCTTGAATTATGCAGGAGTAGGCTTTATTTATGCTAGGGGTAGACTTGATTTAAACCAGGGTTAATAATTAAATTAATGATATGATGTATAGTTGGTGAGCGGACATGAACACGCGCGATCTATGGTGTATATTAACTAGCAATATCCTTTTAGATGGTTCATAGAGATTCTTCCCCTTAACTAAGACTGAGATATAGGGAGCATAGACCCAATCGCCGTATAACAAGGTTCTTTCCGGTGAAGACAATGGGCCCTATTAAGCAAACTCAATTATCTAACCTAATCTACCTATTCATTATTCTTCCAGAATATCAACTTCTAGTATGCAAGTTATGCGGATTTGCAACCATCCCCAACGAGGCCAACACACACCTCAGGACAAAACAAAAGGATGTTGCTCTGGAATGCCGGTATGGATTGGTAAAGCAGGTCAAAGCCATCCTAAATCTTCTCTAAGACCAGTCTAAGCTTCAACTACTACACATACCGATTAAACCGATTTCTTACCTTGCTGCACCGAGATTAGACAGGCTGAAGTGCCGGAAATGTGGCCATATATTCCGGCAATCCCAAAAGATAGGGCTCCATTATATGGAGGAGCACCTGTGAAAAAACCAAAGAGGAAGAGGAAGGCCGATATCAGGTCTAGCGCCATCTGCTGAATTACCGTGGATCGAGGGCATTGCCTATTAATGGTTCTTCCCTTCTCAAGAAGGTAGTAGATGGTTCGAGGTCCTTCGAGAAACTGGAAAATCGAAGAAGGGAGCGAGACTTATAAAGTCATCTCGGCCTGATATGAGCCGAACTATCCGAAGTCTGAACTGTGAGGCGCGCGCCTATCTAAGTGATGTATTAGAGCGAGAGGAGAAGTATTTTAACCAGATGAATCAGCCATACATAAGTGCTAAGGACTTAGGCAGTGATGCTCTTGCATCTACTGGTCTATGGCCAGAGAGAACTCAATGGCAGGTCATCTTTGAGAATGCTTGACGTGATATCCTATGAGCAATAATGCGGTTACCAGATCGACATTTGTTGATATCAGATAATGTTATGGCACAAGGATGCCGGCAAGGAGATCTATGTATCAGGAGCTCCTACGTAGATGAACACAAAATATCATGTACTATGAAGGCATTAGACTTGATGATAGATCGCTGTGAGAACACAGTCCGTTACACCAGTTGCACCCTCTTATGCTGGCTCTCGAGTCCGAAGCTTCATGTCTATCGCGAAACTCCATTCTGCCTTATGGCAGAGAAGAGCAGCAAAACTAGATATAAGGTACTTCAGAAACGTTTTCTTGCATTTGTTATCCGACTTCATAGGATGTTGAATGCTCTACAAGGAGAAGTGGCGAACTTTCAGTTAAATATGGTGCTTTCTGCGAGACTGGGGAGTCATGAAGTTTGGAATATGTTCGATGTATCTCGGGGACTGTGGCCCGATCTTGGGAATTACCTCTGTGTTGAAGAGACTTCTTCTATGGCACTGAATGAGGGCCCGTCTAGTTCGGCTGAGAACGAGGATGAGGAGAGAACAGGCAATAACGATGAGGATGATCTCGACCCAGAAGGGAAGGATGCTGATGACAGTGATGGGGACTGGGATTCAGAAGATGATGAGCTTGACCATAATGACTCTGCATATGGCAGCGATCAGGCCGAGTTTAGCGGAGATATCTATCCAGAACTACGAGTTCAAGCGGATAGAGAGCTCGATACTGCGGCCTTCGATAATTTCCTGGAGCTGCTCTATGAGGTTTATCTTACTCTCTGTGCAGAGACCTTCATTGCTAAGCAGCCCGGCTCCACGCTATTAGTTTACTTTAGCGGCATTCTTGGTTTTTCTAAAGACTGCTAACACTTTTTGCTTACATAACAGTACTGTTTACAACTATCTTGGCTTATTTATATATAGCGCTTATTGCTTCTAGAACGCGCATTGCCATTGAGGCCATATCACACTATTGGTATCCCACAACGGCCACATACGCAGCAACTCGAAAGGTTAAACGAAATTCGAGCGGATCATATGGTCCTAGGTTCACAGTCCACTTGCTGAGCTAGTCAGTCTTCGAAACTTTGGTCGCAACACAGCTCGCACTGAGCCCCCGTCTATTTTTTTCCACTGGAGTGACGATGGGGAGAGAGTTTCAAATGGAAGCTTACAGTTAACTATGCATAAATTTCGCGAGCTTCCAGAGTGTTTCACTTCTTGAGCGGAAGAATTATGTGGCAGTCTCATGTATGATCTCGAACCTGAGATTGACTTAGCATCAGTCAAGGATGACATGGCGAGCTCAGAGAGCGGATATTGTTTTGTCAAGCATCCCGCGAACGGTCTTGAGTCGGCATATAAGGAATTACTAATCAGAGCCTATTCCTCTAGTAAGGGCTGTCTGATGGCATCATGGTACTGCTTTGCTGCTCCTCTCGCCGTGTCCTCAAGCTCCTCGCATGCTCGTCCCGCACGTCTCGATGCTCTGGCACGGTTCCTCCAGTGTGTGTATATCTGCCGAAGTTGCGTGAGGTCTGAGGTCCACCAGCGCTTTGCGTATGGTGACGGCTTAGCTCTGGGTGTTAGCGCGCGGACTGCCTCCAGCACCACTGTCATAAGCCTGTCAGTCTTCTGCTGTACGGTGCCTTGTTCCGGAATGGACTCTAATGCTGCGGCAATTCGAACGTTGATTTCCTTCCATGGTGCGTTTTTGAGCAAGAGCCGGTTTTGAGCTTGCGGGGCCGGGACTGAGACGTCGAACTCTGTCACGATAGCACGATGATCGGACCCGTGCTCTGTGCCGTATATCATACACTTGACAGTCGAAGACGCTAGGTCCGCAGAAGCGAGGACCAGGTCGACTGTCGTCTCAAAATCTCCACCGCTCCATGTCTTCGTTCCTCTCGGGAGCAGGCTCATAAGATCAAACTCATTCATAAGATTGATGATCTAATCCACTTCGCCTTGCCTCATCAAGGATATGTCATCTCCTCCCTATAGCTGGTCGTGCCGATTAAAGTCTCCAACAACTACCACGTCCACCAGTCTACCGGCCTGTCTTCTTATGTTTAAGATAACCTGCCGCAGAGCGTTGCAGGTATTATGCAAAGCCTGGGCGTCTCCCCCTGGTACATAAACCAACACAATCAGAACCAGCCGCTCAGGGAGTCGCAAGATGGCTGCCATTATATCCGCTGTCTCAATCGGTATCTGCTCCGCCTCTACATCCTTGTTTACCCATAACATGCTTCGGATCGGCCATCTGCCCTCTCTCCAAACTGTGGGGACCATCTTAACCCATCTGGAGTGCCCCATAGGGACTGTTAGTAGCTTGCCGTCCTTTTGGTGTGCCTGGGGCTCTTAGATCGCTATCGCAGTATATTCTTGTAGTTGCTTATCGTTCATAAGGCTCTCATGTACTGTATCTTGCTTTCTCACATTCAGTTGAATCACTTGCAATGACTTACTTATGCCGCCTAGGGTGAAGTTTTAGGCAATTTCTGCTGAATGACTCATGCAGACTGCTGCAGAGAGCGCACTTGGGTATCTATGCCTGGCACTCCTGTGATGGTGGCCTGCGGTAGCGCACCTTGCATATACTCGAGTCTTGCTGCACGAGAATGCCTTGTGACCGAGCTCTTGGCAGTTATAATATTGTTCCGGTCCAGTGGCCTGCATAAATACACTCATATATGCCGATTCACCTGCGACGAGAAAGTAGTGTTCCTGCAGTAGCCTCTTGGCATCGGTGCTCTTAGTTAAGTAGACTACCATGGATCCATATGACTTGGGGTTGACCTTTCGGCTCAGTCAGGCTACCTTAGCAATCTAGACTTCATTCTCCTGGTTTAAGGTTTCTATTGCTCCGGAGAGGATATTAAATGCCTGATCAAAGATGGCCATATAATTCATGCTATTAACTTTAATAGGATATAGTTGGTCTTGAAGGACTCTTGCACCTGGAGCTTTCCTGGTTTTAAGGATGGCCTTGATCTTTTGTATTTCTTCTTCATTCCTACCTATAATCTTAAGGCAATTGGCATTCCGTCTATCTCTGGTCACTGCAATATATCGCCAGTGAGGTTGGTCACTTGACTGTTGCATCTCCTGCTCAACGGTCTTACGAATTATTATTGGTATAACGTCTCCAAGACGGTCTTTAGGAACTCTAGATGTATCGACTGTGCAGAATATCGGTTCTGGAGTTGCCAATCGGGCTGCAGACAAAGATTGACTGGACATACTGATGGATGTCATCCTGGCTGCATCTGCATACAATTGAACCGATGACCGTAATATTTCAGTCTTATTCAGTATATCTAGCTGTAGTTAAGTCTGCTCCAGCTTGCCGCAAACTTAGGTGAGCTGGTCTCAGGCTTGCAATAATTCTTGTGCCATCTAGGCCGTGGCCCTGGCGACTTCCTTGGCCATGCAATCACTGAGCTTAGTGAACTCAAGCTGAAATTCGACCTTCATCGCTTCGATTTTCTTGTTCAAGTCCTGCTCTAGTAGTTGCTTCAAGCTCTAGACTGTCTCGACTATACCACCAGCTGACTTGGGGGCAGCCTGCTTCCGAGCTCGGTTTTGTCCTAGAGCTCCCTTACTGGCCTCACCTTCCTCCTGCCATTCCATATCGCCATTTTGCTGCTCTATCTCTAATACCTTCGTCGTCCTGACCCTCTTCCGCTGAGGGCGGTGATATCCCCCGCCCGAACCATCCGGATCGTCTCCCATGACGATGATGGCGTCTGATGCGGGGTTCGCAACACCAGACATCCACCAAGGGCCTGAATCTCCGCCAGGCGGTCCTCAGGTCGTATAAAAGTGATAAATAGGATAAATAGAAGTTATTTAAAATGAAGATCGTTTTTTTTTTTTTTTTTTGCTCTCCCCAAATTGGGATAAGTGGTGCTGATAGTCATGGTTCCACATATATTCCAGGCAGCGTGTCTGCCGGTTTGAAAATTCATTACATCTTTGAGTGTGAGAATCAGGCTATTTCTGGCATCACAGGTGAATAGCCAGAGTGTTGGCTGGGAAATAGGATGTATTAGCAGCACAAAGCCAGATAGGAGTGCACAAGAAAAATGACAGCCATGTGTGAACAAATTGTACAGATCTGGCTTCAAATAAGGCCACCAATGAACGATAGAAGTATGGCGACAAGAGTCAAATATATATGTAGCATAAGGAAACATATTGCTGCCTTAGCGGTTAAAACACTAGATGTACAACTTTCATACCTAGAATTAACTCTGGACATTTGCCGAGAGACGACTTCAACCAAGGGTCGATGCGTTGAGACCCTATCCCCGCAGTCTTGCTCCCACGACTCCGGCCTGCCATGCAGAGGGTTGTTGATAAGGTACCTTCCTTAGGCCTGATACAAACATGATGGAAAGTCACAGGCCCTTGCAACCTGAATGGTAACGAAAGAAGCTTGAAGATTCATGCGGGTTTGGAGCCCCTTGTGGGATCCTTTTTTGATTGAGTAAAGGGAGCTTTAGCAAGCGCCTCTGCCTGCACTTTCCAGACACATCTTCCTAGATCCACAAGATCAGATCCAAACTCGTCTAGCAGTTATTCTGGGCTGAGTTCGCCTTTGCGTATCACGCGAGCATGACACTCTTTGGGTTCGAAAGTTGATATTCTCCAGATCGCTTTCCACTGCTTGATAGCCGCAAGGGCTTCTGGGTGGTGGCTTTGGATATTGGTAGCTATCAGGTAGAAGGATGAGCGCGTTTCATGGCCGGGATTCGGCTTGTATAGCTTGATGTTTGAAAACTTGTTAAATCGGTTCAAGATAGTCACGGCATCCCAGGCCTCAACCTTATGTAGTAAGATGACCATAGTGCCTCCCAGCTCGACATGCTCAAGACCGAGAGCCAGCTGTGTCGTGGTCAACCTGCGGGCTTCGCAATCCTTCTTATTCGGATCTCCTATGTGGTTTCGCAATGTTGCACCATCGCAGATGACTAAACCGAAACGCCTATCTGGTTCGAGTTGCCGCGATTGGAACTTACGTCCGTCCAGATGGTCCCAAGAAATCATCTCAAATCCCATGTCTTCGGCTAGTAAAGTGATGTTGAGAAGTCTTCGCTCGATGTTGTTATTATCGGGCAATAACACACGATGGCCACCTTGTTCTTCAGGCAGACTGAATGCAAGTGCCGGAGCGTCAGGATTGAGTCTCAAGGCCACAGCCAGAAAACCGCCTGGAGCCATGCGCCAGTCGAGAATACTAGGTGTCTTTCCAGGAGTTGCTAGCACAGTGAAAGCTTGGCATTCTTTATAGAGTTCTTGACCAATGCTCTTCATCAGTCTATAAAAAAAGGCAGCTGTCTTGTCACTGCTTTCGTCCGCTTTGCGTCGTTGCCTACGAAAAAAGGTGTCGGCCTTAGGGTTATTCCATCCCTTTGACACTATTCGTGAGCAGTCCGAACAAGCTATCAAGAAAGTCACATCAAGCATCACTTACCTTCACTCTAAGTGTAGCTAGTTCGCGGAATTCTCTTGCAGCATCCAACAAATGTGTAGCGATAACGAGACTCTCGGCTGTATCCCTTAGATATTCACGGGCTAAATCATGAGCGCTCGGGATTCGTCCCCCATCACTTATTCCTGGTTATGCCTGGTTCAAATCGGCCCCCACAAACCTGAAATTCGATACTTATCGCTTCGCTACTAGACGATGTTCCCTGGGGCGGGCCGCTCTAGGCGCAAAGAGTTGGACATCGAGTTAAGGAACAGCATGGGTTGGCTCCTTGTCTGGACTCTTGGCGCTCGGTCCTGTCATAATTGACAGGTGCCAAGCGGCACACCCCTTGAATCGAACTTGTTACCTCCCTTAGTCCTACGTGTCTCACTACCCCGCCTTGCTCGGCGTTCAATCAAAGACGCATTTGATAGCTTTCGAGGGTCACACAACGTAATTCAAGGATGACTGCAGTGGTTCCGGTAGCCGCGGCCTATTTATTATCCATGGAGGTTGAAAATATGCAGCCGATTCCATTTTCATCCATGCCCAATGCGGCCGCGTAACCAAAAATTGTATTTCGACGAATCGTAATATCACTACCCTTATCTCAAGCTGCACACCCAATGGTCTTTTTCGTCAGCTACGTGCTCAGTTGCCCACCATTAACCCATGTGCCAGGACTAACAAGTGTCGAAGTCTGCCTTGTTCACCCCAGCGAAAGGGCTGTTGTGGCTGCAGGCGGTCAAGCTGGCGTCTTTTAGCCTCCGACAGGGCCCGCAACAAACCCGAACGGCAATGTACCACGGTTGTTTTCTTGTCCCCCTAAGTGCTCCGGAAATTGTCCAGGCCGGCCAGCTATGTAAAGAGTTCTTCTTACAGCTTGGTCCGCTGCAGGCTCGTATAAGTAACTTTAAGCACCACTATAGCTACTGTAATAGCCATTGTACCCTAATCTTTTTGCCCCCGTGGCGTACTGGTTATGCGCGACCGTTACAAAGTGCAGTTTTCAATCACATGAGGTATCATCCAGGAGGTCTTAGGTGAGACATGCTGCATGAATGCCTGGGCGCCTAAGTCTTGAATCAGGCTCATCAGGCCAACACAATTTGGGCGTCTATCCAATCAAATTCATATCTTTAGCATCAAGCCAACAGTGTACCTACTGATCATCGACTTGCCAAGTCAGCTCATATTGACATACTCGTGGATCCGGGCTGAAAAAGGGCCCCACTCAGAGAGTGGGCGGCAAAATTCTGGGACAAGGGCAAAAATCT
>NJCR01000604.1:0-22298 GCA_002234235.1 Fusarium hostae | reverse complement strand
GGCTGTGCGGGTATGAGTCGCCAGAAAATCACCCTTCGCATTCATTCATTTCGCAACGGGTATTGGGTACTGTGCGCGTCATTGAAGATTAAACTACACAGCTAACGTCAGCCCCCATGTTCTGCATCTCCAGCCTGTCCAACTCTCTTGATGATCTTTTACCCAGAACGTCTGAACGAAGAGTAGGATGGGATTTTTTTATAGCTTGACAGTCATACATACTTCTCATCTGGGACTTAAAACAGCACAGCGCCGTCCGGACTGAGGGTCACTCAATAGTGTTGACCTCGACTGGCGTAAATGCTGTCATGGTTCCTAATTACAAACTGTGTCAGCGCGTTGGTAGTCTCGAAACGAGCCGCGCAACGTACCTCAGCTTCCCACGTGCATGTACAACCGAAGGAAATCCGCAAGCGAAATTTGTTCAATCGATTTTCCCCTTGCCCTTGCAGTCTGTACAAATACCACCATCTTTCATGCCCTCGCCATTACAAGCTGCGCACGGTGTTGTCATTTTGCTCAGCTACAAGTCGTAGAAATAGATTTCAAAGTAGGTAAACACTTGTTTTTCCAGCAGATGGGGCACTGGCTTGGTTTAAATGCTTGCGTCGGTTTACGTCGGGCACCAGTACCGGCCCGAGCTGCTCCGCTGTGGGGCTGCGTCTGTCATTGTCACAAATGGGGTAGGTCATTTAATCTTGCTCCGAATCAAATCATTCATCTATTCTCTTCAGTCCCGATCGCTTTTCAGCAATGGCAAACGAGTACAAACAACACCTTCAGTGTCAGACTTGTTTCGTGAGGTTCAGTTCTAACCAACACCTTCTGGATCACATTGAGGATTACAGAGTCAGTGACACCTAAAGATTTTACTGGCACTCGTAACCAAATGGAATAGGCTCGTGAACGGTTGCTTCTTGCAGAATTGGAGCGCTGTCGGATGCATCTGGAGAAGCCCAACAGCGAAGAGCAAGATGATGATGAATCGGCATCTCATTCTCCATCGGATCCGCTCACATGTCCTTACAGGTCTTGTAGCCGCAACGATCCGTATACATCCAGAGGAAATCTCGTGCGACACTTCCAAACGCGTACGTTGCCCGTGAATCCGTGAGCACATTACTAAACCCAACCCTAGATGTCGATTGTTATGAGACGTGTCCATTCTGTTTCGACCCTATCGTGAAGGTTCACCAATATAACAGGCATCATCATGAGAGCAGCCCTGACGATCCGAAGAGCATTTTCATGGAGCAAAGGATTGCCAATTTCAATGCAACCGTCAGCAAAGATTTGGACCGCTGGCAGGATCGGCGTAGCGCTAGGAAACGAGGCCAAATATCACCTGTTTCAGAGCAGGTGCAGAAGAAGAAGAAGGAGGAGGAGAAGGCTCCTGTTTCCGCCCACGATACCAACCTATACCCAGGACCATCCTGCCGACATAGTGATTCGGTGGCAACAAAAAGAACGGTTGATACGATGACTACGACTAACGCATCAACGGAACCACAACGCGAAATGATCTCAACTTCGTGCGTAACTGACCATGTTCTTGCACAGAAGACCTCGATTGCAGATTCAAATACTAATGTATTACTGCACGCCTCTAGCAGCATGATTGGGGAAGATTGGTCTCTCGAGGCCGCAACAATGGGAGTCACAGCAAACGTGGACTGGGGTTTGGGTGAATGGGCATTTGCCATCACAACCACGGATTCGGAATCTAACGAATATCCCCTAGGCGAATGGGCATTCGCTACTCCGGACCCCCAAACAACAAACAATACGCTTACACTAGGAGATTGGGCGTTTGCCCAAGCGGGTCCTGTTGCAGCATCTGATAGCAACTGGAAATCGGCTTCTACGCCTGCCCGCATGCCTATTAACGAGCGGCCAGTACCACTTGATGTTCCTTCAGAAGTGTCTTTCGTGCCCACTTTTGCAGATAGTGCAAGAACAAATAAAGAATGATGATTACGAAAGGATCAAGAAATATAAGACTCAAAAAAGGTCCCTGCCGTCTGTGCCAGGGTTTTGATTATTGGCGATGAACAACTGCTAGCGAAATCTTCTACTCGGCTTTCCCTTCCCTCACCAAAAGCGAACGAAACCATGTAATCTGCCAGAAGATATTATTGTCAAGTCTCTTTGCCAAATTGATCGCCAATCCTGCTGCCTGAATCAGTTATTGACCAAGAAACTATATCTTTAGCATACCTCATTCTACAGCGGTCCTTCACTTGGGGCAGGTATGTGCCTGGCCCTGACCGTAAACAGCGCCGCATTGCGAGCATTGAACTTGGTTGTTGGAAGAAGGCATGTTCGCGGAGAGCCCCTAAAGCAAGTGAAGGTAGGAAGACAGATGATTTTTCAAGATGATTTTCAGTACTGATCCCGGAGTCCGGTATATTGAGGGAAGACGAATAGTATTAGGTATTTGAAAGGAGAACCAAGATCTTGCATGCCGAGAACGAGTGGTTTTATACTTGGTTGGTGCCCTCTCTGTTGCCTAACCCCGAAGCAAGGGTGGCTCGCATTTTCATGTTTTGGTGAATCCAACGTCGACAGCTCTATATGTGTGAAGGGGCAGGGGAAGACACTGTGTGGGGCAAGTTGGCATGGGTTCTCACAAAAGTGTGATGCATGCTTTTACCCCTCATCCAGGTACCCATCCATCTTCCCATCTGTTTTTCGACTTCACCTGCAGCCTCGCGATATTTGTCGCTCGGACCGAGCAACCGGCTCGATGGCATCAACTACGTTTGCACTGGAAGACGCAATTAAGGCGATCACAGAGAATGGCTTTTATCACATACAGGACTCCATAGTTGGCCGCCGTATCTTGGACATGGAGGAGAATAAACAGCAATTCTCGACAACATCTATGGCAGGCCTGCAATTCTACCGCGACAACGTACGCAATAACGAGGTGAACCAGCTCCAAAAATGGCTCTTTATCCATTTTTCCTAAAGAATTTATAGTGCATTCGTTCGGTTCTCGAGGAATCCTTCGAATGGTGCGCGCTTGGGGATTACCGGAGAATCCAAGAGGACCGAGGCCACGTCTTTCAGCTCAGAAGGGGCGGTGCGAAGGCGGACGTCTTCGTTGTCCAGCTGTGGAAAGATGGTTGCCGAGGAATCTATTGGCGTGGATCCCACAGAATACCCCGTGAGACGTTGGGGAGTGTTCGCGCCGCAAATCGCATGTGGGAAGTCGCGTCCGCAAAATTAGAACGTGCAGGCTGCGAGCCTGTACTGCTCGACTTCCAAATCGGCGGATTGTCAGTCTACCACTCCACTTCAAGACAGTGGCTAATAATCACAGAGTCATTCTAGACGCGCGAGTTGCCTTCGAAACGGATCATGGATCTCCGATCACTTGCTCTTTCGCCCCATCATATCAGCTACGAAGTTGGCCGAAACTCATCCCTCCCCAGAACGACAACGCGAATGAAATGGTGATGGAACTACAGACTGGTAAAGTGGGAGTATACTTTGAGACAGAGGGTCAGGATTAGATGTTTGGCAGCAAAACGAAGTCCAGAAAGGACATGCGACTCTTCGGAGGTATTCGTCATCTTTGCTTGTATAGTAAATATTCCAGATATTGTTTCGTTCTCTCAGCATCAAACCCAAACGCCAGGCGTGCCATTTCGTTCACAAGGCCTTCATCCTGCTCCGGTACGTCCCCTACTTTGCAGAAACAAGCATAAATCCTCGACGCCGCCCCTTCTAACACTTCTGGGTAACTATCACTGAGGGATAGGCCGTCCTGGGCCAGCTTAGCCGCAGCCTCGTCAAACTTCCTGCAATACAATTTCCTAGCAGCAGCCTGTCGTGACACATTCTTGTATGCAAGGTGGTCAGGGTTGTTCAGGATGTTCTTGATCCGCTCATCCGACCATAATAGTGGGAAGGGCATCGGGTAGTGGTTTACCTGCCATGGTGCAGTTTGGGCAAACTCCCAATCGATAACGGCTAGGAAGTTGAGATCATCGTCGACTAGAACGTTCTGCGTACCGAGGTCCATATGATTGAGGGGATACTGTGTGTGGTGGACTTTGAATAATGGCGTAGATTGCACAATATCAAGAAAGAGGAGCGCGCCAAGCTTGCGGAAGTGCGACCAATTCGGAGTGCCGCTATCTGCGTACGCTCGACGCAAGGCCGCTTCTCCAAGAGCAGCAAAGTAATCAACAGCGCTTTGGAAAGGTCCTTGCGAAATAAGGCCCTCGGCGGCAGCCGAAGATAGCTTACCAATGACGGGCTCTCCAGTTTCGGTAATAGCGGAGATCGATCCAATTTGAGAGTACGTCAGGGTTGCCAACGATGATTGAATCGTTGTCCACTGGGCCATGACATGCTCTAGCTTCGATGCCTAGAACGACTTAGAACTGTGAAGGTCGTTGAGGAAACCCACTCACCGATAAACTACAAAGATCAGGCACAACATCTTGTAGTGTATTGCCGTAAAATCCTTCTATGAGCATGTATGCAGCACCAGCATCGAGCGCGAGTTGTGATCCAGGGCCTTCGTAGGCGTATACACAAGGCACCGCCAACTTCGGGAGTTTCTGTTTCACGAAATGCATCGTGGATATTTCGCATGCAATGGCATACTGTTCGTCTTCGTCGCTCACACTTGACAAAGCAAGAGGATGTCGAGGCAAACGAACACGGGCAATGACTAGGCTACCATCTTCAGCAATCAGCTCGAAGCAAACCCAGTACTGCCCAGCAGAGAATGGCTCGCTTATGCTGACTTTCTGGCCTTTAACGAGCTCAGCATGGTGTTGAAGTACCCCCATATCTAGCTTCGTCACCAATGCCTTCAACCTGTCTTCCATGCCTTTGTATTTCCATCCGTCGTACGATGTCCATCGTAGGCTTGGCGCAAGTTTCTGCATTTCGACGCGTATCGGATTTCCAGCATTGAGGAGTGGAGCATGCGGCAGAAGAACTCTTTTCGCAAACGTTCGCAGGAAGAAGGAAGAGACAGAGGCAACCTCAGCGGGAATGTGTTGACTCAACCCGAGAGCTGTGCTCGGTCAGGAGGCAGCTGGCAATTATACATCCAAGATCTGAAAGGTCGAATGTTTCAAGCCGCGAAGAACAAGTAGCCCCTTTAGATGATATTAAACCGGATATTACCCGCGTACCCACTATTCCACTTTCTTATCGTCTGCGCTCAACTCAAGGATATCCCCGCACTAAAAACAAGGAACAATCATTACACAAGCATTAACGTCATCAACCATAATATGGCAGCTGTGCATCCCACAACTCAGCATTCTCATTGGCCTTGTAAGCTGCGCCTAGCTACATGGGCCATGCCTTTCTCGCTTTGCAAGTAATCATAGAGGCCACGTCATTTTGAGTGTACCTAATTATAGCAAAAATGTTGACAGTGATTGGGCAGCCTAGACACTAGACCAGTTTTCTGCCCCAGGCTGAGGGACGCGACTTGTCCGTGATCCTTTCGCGGGGTTGGCCCACATGAGAGGAACTGAAAATCCCGGCACCGGACTTGGGCAAGCCCCAAACTTCGGACGTCGATGTGGCTGTGTAGACTGACCCACTTATGATAACATGGTTCTCTGGGCAGGGACGTGTTTTGTTATCCCGACGGTTTTCCCTTATCCAGCATCTCACAACAAACCAATTCTCGACGCCGATCGCCCGCTCCCCCTCGCGCAAATCTATCAGCCTCCATGGGAGAACTTGAGAGGCTGCAGGAGCAGCTACGGGAAGCGCACCGCCTGCGCGAAGAGGAGCAACGCCTACGAGAAGAGGAACAACGACGACGTGAAGCTGCCGAAGGGCGCGCCCTCGAGGAACAACACCAACGAGAAGAAGAACAGCGCCGACGCGAAGAAGAGCAACGCCGACGCGAAGAAGCCGAGGAACGCGCAGAGGCATCGCGACCATTAACACTCCAACAATATCTCGAAACATGCCATTCGCTCAGCCTTGCTATTGAAATAATAACCGAACGTTCCTTGACGACACAAGGGGACACGACGAACCCGACCGGCCGAATTTATCCTCGACGAATTATACCGTGGACTACATTCGCAAGAGAACAAGAAAAAGTCTGGGATCAGCTTTCGTTAAGTCCCTCGTTTTCTTCCCGACCCGCCTTTCCATCCCGACACCAGCTGGATTACGTGAGATCCCTGCTTCGCCCGATCAGCAGCGAGATTGGACTCCGAAATAGCGAGCGAGACGTCGTGGAAAATGCAGTCCAGAAGCTGATGGACGCGACATACAACGATTCATCGCTGAGGAGTCATCTCGGCCTCGACGGAACAGTGACTTTTGAAAGCCACACGAACCTCGGTATTACGGATGACTCCCTTTCCGAATCGATGGAGCAAGTGTCGATTGGCTCCAGACCACCCAGCCGAATAACTCGACAACGTCGAAAAGCACGAGGGAAGGGCAACCGAGGAGATCAGTTCTGCATATACAGGGCCTCTGACGATCAAAATGTCCCTGTCGTCGCGATCGAGTATAAAGCGCCACATAAGTTGAGACGCGACGAGATCGTCACAGGGCTGGTCTCAGAGATCCAGCCGGGTCGTGATGTGATTAACCAGGAGGGTGAGGGATATGAATTCGCAGCGAGGCGACTTGCTACTGCCGTCGTGACCCAGCTCTACTCCTACATGATAGGTAAAGGCATCCAGTATGGGTACATCGACACCGGAGAGACATATGTTTTCCTCCACATCCCTGACGACCCTTCCTGCGTTTACTACTCCGTCTGCGTGCCAAGCCTAGACGTCCAAGATGATGACGAGACTCGACTCCATCGTACTGCTGTTGCGCAAGCCTTTGCCTTTGTGCTTCAGGCCATCCGATCGCCGCCGCCCTGTCAAGCCTGGCATGACGCTGCTGAGCATCTCGATACATGGGCTGTGGAGTACGAGGATGTATTGCGGAGCATCCCGGCAACAGATCGGAAGCCGCGACGCGAGACTCCTTACAAGGCGCAACGGTGGAAAGGGTTTGCACGCTCCCCGATCCGGACACGCTCCCGATGCTTGCCACCCCGGGACGGGGCGCAGCAGCCAAGCGGTGACGACAGCGACGACAGCGACGACGATGACGACGAGAGCCCTTGCCCAACGCCTAACCCAGGCGTTAATCGCGGAGGTGCCTTGACCACCACATCAACAGATGTCGGGCCGAGTGAGATGCAGGAGCAGGATGGAAGTGCAGCCTCGCAAAAGGGCACCAACGTGCGACCAAACATCCAACATCGACTGTATTGCACGCACGAGTGTCTTCGTGGGCTCGCGTTTGGCGGCCCAATGGATGAGGAATGCCCTAACTTGGCGAATCATGGCAATATGCACATCAACCTGCACGAGTTTCTTCGTCTGGCGCGGGACCAACTAGCAGTTGATCGCGGAAAGGATGCCAATTGCGTGCCGCTCTACCTGTCTGGATCACGGGGATCCCTCTTCAAATTCTGTCTCTCGTCGCATGGCTACACACTTGTGGCGAAAGGAGTAGAGGCCATGGATACCGAGCATCTACGCTACGAAAACAAGGTGTACAATTATCTTCAAGACCTCCAGGGCAAGTTTGTTCCGGTCTGTCTCGGCATCATTAACCTCGTTAAGCCCTATTACTACGATAGCGGCGTGTATGAAGACTTCATGTTCCTCAGCTACGGCGGGCGACCAGTCTTGAAAGATTTGGGGAAAGTCAATGCAGACGTCGCCAACGAGATTCTCGCCGCACTCGGTCGATTGCATCAGCTTGGGGTCCTCCACCACGATGCAGAGCCACGGAACGTGCTCTACGATCAACGCACTGGGAGATGTATGATCGTGGATTTGATGCTGGCAGAGTTCCATGACCGAAAACCTCTTGGGCCCATCAACGTCAATGGTAGAAATCGGAAGAGGAAATGGGCGCCAAGGAAGCATGAGAAGGACGTCTTTGCTGTTGAGGCGCAGTCCTTGCGAGCGAGCCTGATACAGTAGGGTCGGGGTCTAATGGGCGTGCTCTGGGGCATCAAACATGCTGTGATAATGAATGTGCTATATACTGTAATAATGCATATCCTATGATGCTGGGTGTACTATGCCAGGGGTTGTGCTATGATATTATGTGGTATCCTAAAAGTTGGTCCAGGACACAATGTACTATCTCATAACCTGGGTTGGTATACTGCGAGGCCCTAAACTGGGGCCCAAAGAGTGGCTTACTGTATACATGCAGGAGCCTTACGCTGGGTTTCTGGCCACTAGAATGAAGCTCTTGTCAATAGTAGATGCTGAGGGAATCAGGCAACAGTCCTAAAATAGCCTTTCCGTTCAAGGCTTGCTTCTCGGGCTACTGTCATGTGACGGGGATTGATGTAAGTACCCACACCCTTGTACACTATCTGAGCGTGGTGTAGGAGACTGGATAATCTGTTAAGATGACCGCCTTCTGGGAAAAGAGATCTACTTTTGTCAGAATTGGGTCGGCGGTTAAGCTCCCTGGTCCGTGCCTGTTTCGTCCCCGTTTCGCCATTCTGGCGACAGGCCAGAATTAGGTCCCTAGAATAGCGTTCCGCTGAAACCATCGCGTTTGAACCAACAGGAAGGACCTGGATTGAGCTCTAAACCTTGGCATGCTGAGGAAGGAAAATGGGAAGGCTCATCTGCGCGATACAGTAAACGCACCAGAATACATAAGCCAGCCTACGACATACGCTCGTACAAGCGGACTGGCGTAGGTCGTAGGCTGTACTGTATGCACCAGGGCGCCCTATGGGCCACCGCATCCGTGCTAGTAGTTAGGACGCCCAGGCATGTTTGCGCCAGTTTAGATGCGCTAGCACATGTGTGCTAGTGCATACCTGCTGGAGCAGGGGGGCTGACACCAGAGCCCCTGCGCTTTGTTTCAAGACGCACAACAGCATAGGACAACAAGAAGCTAAGAACGGCTTCCATGCCATGCACAAAGCAGAATGAGGAGCCAAATCCAGTCCTTTTTACAAAGTTGACCTATATATAGCACCCAGATGGTGTGTACTTAGCTATTAACCCGATTATGGTATCTTATTTTCTCATGTTTTCGAAATGCACTCCTCTGGCGGGGCGTGCATCTACCCTAAAACAAGAAGCAGATAGCTGGCCAGCAACATCGCGGGGAGCCAAAAACAGCTTCCTAAATACACAAAACTCGAAAGCAAAAATATCACCTCTGCGGTTGCTAGAAATGGACCAGAGAAGGTTTGCTATATGTATCCTGTCTCCAGCTAATTACTTTGCCAATTCCCTGTCTCCGCGATCACAATGGCAGTCGTTGAGAACACCAGCGTGAGAAAGAGAGATCGGAGTAATGAGAACTTCAAGAAGAAATGGAGCACACTCAAGAATAACGGCCTCATTATCCACCAGGTTTATAACGCCGAAGTATATGTTTGCATACGCCGCAAGGGCGAAAAGTATGAGTTTAAGTCTACTGACAAAGCGTTGCCGCTGTCTGACCAGGAAAAAGTCAGTATCACTGACACAATCATGTTCACTGTGACTAATAGAGTACGGCAGAATGAAAGCTTCCCGTTGCCTGTGCTCGTGACAGCTGAGGATGTTGCACGCCATAGGAACAGTCAAAGTTCAGTGAAGGCACGGGAGCTGCGGCAGGAAAGTAGTCTAGAAGGGCCAGTAATAATAGTAGGGAACCCATCATCAGAGCCCAGGGGAGGCTCCGAGGTAGAGCTTAAAAAAGAATAGCGCATATATCATGCTTCATCTTAGATGGAACTTTGCATTCCTAATACGATGATGCTTAGGAATCTAAGCGGTGAATGTGTCATATGCGGGCCACAGAAAGCTGGCGACGTTTGTCGCTGTCAATGTCTGGAAGCTTACCATCCAAAGCCATTGTACGTGGTGCGCTGTCTTCGGCTGACCCATCAGGCGCCTCTAATAAATTTAGCGGTTGATTCACTAATTTTAGCGTGTCTGCTCCGGGTAGCCGTTCAGCCCTGGTAGTAGTAGTTAGTATGACAGTAAAACATTCACATTCTACTACAAACAAGAGCTGTATCCTCTGTTGGTGGGCTTATGTTCTAAGAAACAGAGCAATTGATTCTGTTTTCTTAATTAATGTCTTGTTCCTGGGTATAAATTAATGTTGTTTACGTATTTGGTGACTCATTATGTTCCTGGGAATAATTCCATGCTGTTACATGTTTCACAAGACCTTGGGCTATTCCCAGGACCAAGACATTGCTGTTTACTAGTTTGACAACCCTTGTATTGTTCCTGGAAACGAATTGATGCTGTTTAGATGTTTGGTGGCTCCCAGGAACAAGTAGTAACTACTTTCAGTGTTGCTTAACATTCCTGGGAACAAATCGATACTGTTTACACAATTAGTGCATCTGTTGTTCCCAGGAAGAAAGTAATGCTGTTTACGCGTTTGATGAACTATGTTCCTGGGAGCAAGTCAATGCCGTTTTTTGTTTCTCGTTTAAGGATCTCTCGATGCCAGGTACAAGGAAAGTGGCATTGCGACTTGGGGTCATAGCGTTATGCCAAAAAAAAAAAAAACTTACATCTACTCGCTAGCTCTTATTAGGGGAGATCATATCCCCAAGCTTGCGGCGGTTATTAGACCAATATCGTTGTCCTCTGTTGGTGGCTACATCAGACATCTAGAAACCGGCTTTGCTCTCCTGGTTAGCGGAAAGAACAATTGCGCAAGTGATCAAATTGGCCGCGCCATTTCGAGTGTACCTAATTATAGTAAAATTGTTGACGCTTGATTGGATAGCCTGGGCACCTTATTATGTCGGAGCAGATGATTGGTCCCTCATTGAAAAGGCCACGTTTCTCTTTGTATAAACATAAATCTGATAATGGTGTGAAAGGTGATGAGCTATGAATAACCTTCTAACAACCTACCGGTTTTGTTTGTCCAGGGATGTCACGCCTCTACCAGAATAGACGCGCTAAAATAAAGGATATCAGCCGCTCAAGGTGGCGATCGCATGGGGGATCGCTAAATTTATCACAGAGACGCCCTGGCTAAAGCACGTACATATCGGTCTTGGATTGAGAACGTCATTAACAATACGGTACTTCCAGGTTTAACAGTGACAAAAGTCGCTAGCTTTCTGTTACCCGTACATTAGTTGTTCAGATTGCTAAGCAGCATCGTGTTAGGAATGCAAAGATTCATCCAAGATCAAGTAGCCACCTAAGCGCTCTGGGAATCCGTATTGTTTTTTTGACTGCAGATATACTCTTCCCATCCTCCCAATAATAAGGCGCCACATAGACGTCTCGGAGGCCTTTGTGAGAAGTGATGGCTTTGACCACTTACGCGCCGTGGCTAGCGCCAAGTAACTAAGTAAGCCTCAATG
Organism: Fusarium hostae; assembly: GCA_002234235.1. Taxonomy (NCBI): domain Eukaryota; kingdom Fungi; phylum Ascomycota; class Sordariomycetes; order Hypocreales; family Nectriaceae; genus Fusarium; species Fusarium hostae. Next base: position 10,921 of record NJCR01000604.1, on the reverse strand, counting down.
TTTCAAATGACGACTTGTCCAAATGGCCCAGGAAAATTAAATCATGTAGTCCTAATTGCCATGCCACCTCCATATCTACTACCATCGTAATGAGTATTCCTTTCCTAGATTTACGGACAAGAACCAAGATGTTTGGCCACTCGTTTTTTAAATGGCACACAGTTGCCCGTGTATGGTCATTCCCATACCCCAGAAAGCCTTTGGTAAGTGGTGGAAAAATATGATGATACAGGGTAATGTGAAAGATCTCAACACTAAAGAAGACGCCAGTTGCAAGTCCTTAACAGTGGTGGCCCACTTCGCTTCTTTACAAACACGGATAACTTTCCCAAGCGTCGAAAAAAGAAAGATCCTTTTATACCATCTAGGGCACAGCAAGAGATCGCGGAACTCTGCAGCACAAAGAATGTTGTTGTGTCGGCCAGGCCCGGCTCAGGCAAAACGGCTACAGCTGAAGCTATCGTAGCTGCCTACCCGGAGAAGCGGGTAGTTGTACTCACCTACTCCAAGAGACTTCAGCTGGAAACCCATCGACGGCTCCATACTTATTCTAACTGTGAAGTCTTTACTTTTCACGCTATGGCCGGCTTACTTTTCCGGACCCTTATCCGCGACGATGCTGCTCTAGTGGAGCAGAGAAAAGGAGTCCTTGATCGCAGGGAGCCCCCTCAGTGGAGTTCCGCGCCCTTTGACATCATTGTCCTGGATGAGTTTCAAGACTGTACTGAACTCCTCTTCTGGCTAACCAACTGCTTCATTTTTGCCAATGACCAAAAGGCGGGCGGTCAATCTGCACGTCTTGTCGTTCTAGGCGATGAGCGGCAATCCATCTACGGATTCCGTGGGGCAGATGATCGCTACCTTTCTTTGGCTTCTGAGCTGTTGGGTCCTGTCAACCCCTATCCTTTTGTCAGGGCTCAGTTGGACCAAAGTTTTCGACTATCGTGCCAGTCAGTTCGGTTCATCAACAACACTTTCCTCGGTGGCGAATCATATATCACCAGTTCCAAGCCTGGCCCTAAACCCATTGTCATAAGGTGTCACTGTTGGGACAGTAACGCGCTGGCCAGGCAGCTTTCGGCCTTGATCAAGCGCTACGGAGCCAAAAATACCGCAATCATAGCACCGGTTGTGCGTAAACGCGGGCCCCTACAGAATGTGGTCAATCTCCTGTCAGAGCAGTATGGCGTGCCCATTTATGTATCAATCGAAGAGGAGGTCGCCCTAGATGACAGGGTAATCGAAGGAAAGATGTGCGTTTCTACTATCCACCAGTTCAAAGGCAGTGAGCGTGATTTAGTTATCCTTTTCGGGCTCGACTCCTCATTTTTTGAGTATGTTGGTCGTGATCGTCCTGATGACAGTTGTCCTAACGAGATTTTTGTGGCCTTGACGCGTGCTGCTGAGCAGCTAGTCTTGATCCACTTCGAGGAGGCGAAGCTCATGCCTTTTGCGTCAGTTGCAGCGTTGTACGAGACAGCCGATATTGTTAACATCACAAGAAATCGGAACAGGATTGAGCCGCCCAAGGCCCCAGGTCGGCCGCTGGAACGTGGGCTTATGCTGCCGCGCTCGATCGCGGTTCGAGACATAGTCCGGCACGTCAAGGATGAACATCTCGACGCCATTGTTGATAGCCACTTGTGTGTCCAAGCGCGCTTGCCTTTACCAAAGGATGAGCATATTAGGCTCCTAGATGTCGTGGTTTCAGACAGAGGGAAGAGGTTCCACGAAGCAGTGAGTGATTTGAATGGCCTTGTCGTTGTTGCAGCCTTCGAGTATGAAATTGCTGGAACTCTGGACACGCTGGAACTCAATCAAAGCGATATTGACACAATGCCTGCAATCTGCTCACAGGAGGGTGTTTCTTGGCTTTGCCGAAAGGCCTGTAGCTATGAGGCTCACGTCTCGGGCTATCGCCCGCGTAATATTCAGATGGAAAACCATGCTTTTGATTGGATAGAACCTGACGACTTGGCTCTGGCTCGGAGTCGGCTCCATGGGGAGCTCAGCGAATCAACTGCAAATCCTAATTTTGAGGTTCGAGCCGAAAGGCTGTTCAGCATTGATGATCAGAAATGCCTACTCGTAGGTCGAGCTGACATCGTGGCGGCTATGCCCAGTTCCGACGGCAACAATGTCACAGGCGTTGAGTCTATCTGGGAGATCAAATTTGTCTCACAACTCTCAAACCAGTATGTCATACAGGCATGCACGTATGCCTACCTGTTGAGTCTGCCACGCATTATACTCTACAATGTACGAAACGGGCAGAAGTGGGAGATCACGTCTCGCGACGGGCAAGAGGGGCTACATCGCATGATTGAAAAGGTTCTAATACTCAAACACACATCTAAAGGAAAGGTAAACGATGAGGAGTTTACCGAGAATTGTGCAGCGGCACGATGGGAAGCGTTGAGTATACATGGTTCGATGGATGACGGCAGTGAGACGCGCTAAATATGCCGTGTGCCTACGATCTTCGACTGAAGTCTTACGGCGGCATTGGAGCGGGAGCCCAACATTTGGGCTTTTGTTTCTCATTCAAGCATTTCTGGATGTCAGGTAGAACGAAGGTAGAATTATGCCAAAAGAAGAAAGAGAAAGCAAGAAAAGAATGCGGTCATGTTGTCCTTCAATGCGCGTCGAGCTAGCAGGGGGTTCTCAGAGGATATTATTAATGCGAGGATGGTGTTCCGGGATTTGGCATCGCCGTACGGGATCGCGAAGTAGCTAAATAATTACAAATGCTTCCACAACAAATGTCTTGTGAAACGCGTGACTTGTGAAAACTCTTTGGCCTTACGACATAACGGGCAATTGAGTGATCCTTGCGGGTTCTTAAAGTCGTGTGGAAGCGGCCTAATCCCTGGGTTTGGGGACTTGTCGGCAAGCTGATCAATGAGACGCTGTGGGAGGTTCTTTGGCCACTCAAAAAGACCCAATCGCGCCCCATACTCGCTTGTATGTATGTCGGTAAGACGAGGTAGGCTGGTATCTTCAGATTTCTCGAATACGTTTATACCGTGGGGTAGAATATAGAAATCTGGTAAGTCTGAGGTGCATGGCATACGCCGATGGATTCGCGAGCTCGGATACATGGGGCGTGGCGCTGGCAGTTTGAGATGTGGTGGGATTACCACTACGTGGCTCGCGTTCTGTTCGCCTATACAGTCAGGGATTAATCATGATCCACGATAAACTTGAAAAAGCAGACGGGCATCATACTCGATAGAGGATCTAGATCTCTCACTTTGTCCTCTAAGATACGACGTGAGGTACGCCTCTTCATAAAAGCTCTTGCAACACCGCAGTATGGGACCGCAGATGGCTGTAGTGTAGATTCATCTTGCAGCCGCAGGTCTTTTGCCAGAACCCACCCTATCGCGCTGCATTCTGGGAATTTGGAGCTGGAAAAATATATTATAGGAAACTTGCGTTCATGCGAAAGTTTTCCGCCGTCCCTGTACTCATCCCGCCACTCGAACTCTCCAGAGTTGACGTTATAGGTAACACAGCTAGGCGCCTTGCGAGAGAGGCCCAAGCTTTCAAGAGTAGCTGAGATACCCGCGCTCTCTAAATCCGTAAGCGGAAGAAGGAGTGCGGCAAGCCAGCACTGAGACTCTTTGCGATAAACAAGGTACAACTCTCCAGCCTTAGGTTGGAAGACCTTACTTGCGCACTCGGGATCGTTCAGCCGCTCATTAAGCTGTGCGCAAGTCATGGGTTGACTACGGTCGCAACGGCGCTTCCTACGCGCTTGATGCTGCTCCCTGTGCGGCGATTGCGAATGCTTCTGCCCCTTAATCATGATTAGCGGGGTATAATCGCTCGCTTAATAAACGTCTGGCAAGATCGACGCTACCATAAGTAGAAGGATATTGCTTATGAGAATGTGTACTCGTTTACCAGGCTCATGCTGGTGATGAGTTGCTACTCCTTTATACCCGACTTGAGCTGCTTTCCGTTGTCTCGACCAACAATTTTTACATGAGAACATGCCCGTATCCTCGCTCTCCAAGAGCTGGGCCCACATAGCTCGTGAACTCGGAGTGAACTCACCAGCAAGCGAGTTCACCTAGTCAGGATCCTGGTACACTTATCCTTGTTGTATGCGCACAGGCCCCGAGCGGACGCTGTTTGTCTTTCCATCCTGAGCATGCAACCTCATCCATCAATTGACATGTGTTCTCCGTAGCTCAACTCTTCCTTTGCACGTAGTGCAAAGTACCTCCTTTCCTATCTCCTCTATTCCCCTTTATTTAAGTCTGAGATGTGCAAAGATCAATGAGCTCTTATGTGGCCTCTGATTTGAGAATCTACACCAACCACCCTGGATGTGATGAACGGACATTTCACATGAGCGTTCCTCGATGCGGGCGAGTTCGATTGAGGAGTTGGCGCATGTCGCAGGCGCAATATCATGTCGATCATCAGCTGATCCTGATGAGCTCTGGCGGTTTGTTCAACTGGCTGCGTCGTTGTCACTATTGTGATGCTGCGTGTTTTGCTGAATGTGAGATTCTCGGCAGAAAATGTCTTTCCGACCTCATTTAAATAACGCGAATTACTCTGGAGCCTAGTTCCAATTTCGGACATGAGGACCGAGAACTGTTGGTTCTAACACCGCAGAATTGGTTAGTCTTAAGAAGAGCCAACAGTTGGTTGCATTTCCCCACCTCGGCGGGGTCGTTCATTTCCCTTTGCAAGATGTACGACGGAATTATGTTGTGTTTTCTTGCGCGGGCTAAAATACGTGATCAAAGTCATTACATAGAGAAGCAAGGCTACTGCGTTCAGATCAATGCATTGGGAGGTAATAGGCACCGAATCACGAGAAGAGATTTCATGTTAACGTAATAGGCCTCAGGCTAGAGTGGGTCTACTACCAAATGGCAAACTTTGGTTACTTGGGCTCCCTCCGTCTTGCCAAATCTATTTCTTAACACGCGTGTTCGAGATCACACATTCACGCTGTAGCTTGATTTGGTTTCGGTGAATGGTGCTCTGCGCCATTGACACGAGACGAATTGGCGATACGCGCAGGTGGTTTCAGGTGTACTGCCGCCATACCTGCATTTGCGTCTTATCGATAAGACCCCACTTATTTGGAATTTCCCTAACCAGTTGAGCTTCAGAGTTAACTCTCACCCTCGAACACAAGAATGAACTCTGCAGCTACCCGTCAAGCGTCCCAAGCTGGCGATTGAGCTCTCGCAGAGCGTTTCTGATTAACGGAGGTCGAGAGAGATTATCCCAAAATTGTGGAGGAGGAGCTGCGGGATGGCTGACCTTGACTCGTTTCGTAAAGAGTTGGATATCGTCGTCTGGGCGTTCGCTTGACCTCGATCGCTTCTTTTTGCTTGTACACTTAGTCGCAGAAAGCTGAGAGTTGGGTAGCACAACCATCCTCGCCGAAACACTCCCAGATCTGCCTCGTAATCGCCCGCTGGCGATTTACGACCCCATCCTTGTATGAGAGGTGCGCTTGCTGCCCGATCAAAGACGTCGTCTCCCTCTGCACAAGAGTTCCTTGTACAATCGTGTGAGAACACTACCGAGCTGACGTCGTTGTTATGGCCTTCTAGCGTCAACAAGCACGCATCCCAGTCTTCGTTGACCTGCGGCCAAACCTCGGCAGTACGACCAAAGCTAACCCCTCATGCGGGGAACAGGTCCACGTCATATTCCAGCAGGTTGGCTACGTGTGTTTTTCTACTACCTCGGTTTGAGCAACGGAAGCGACACGACCTTGTTTATGAGGAAAAACTTGCCATGCCAGTCTTTGGCAAAAGAGAACCGGCAGACAAGAGGGGATTGTACGAGAGAATCCGTGGGCCTTCAAAGGAGGAAGTCGAGACTGCTGTGAGAGAGAACGTGCGTGGTTTATTCTTCCTCCCCCTCATTAGAGAAGGAGCGATGCTTACCAGATTGCATTAGTTTGGCCTCAAAGAAGGACGATACATTGAGACCCGATACTCTGATCAACAGGAGACGATCCAAACGCCATGCGTGGTCTTTCTGATCATTGGAAAATTTGATGTGGGCGGAGAGACATGCGAGGAGGTCTACAAAGGCTATACCATTACTGACGAGAGTGCCATCAAGCTCTGGGCCCATTCTGCCGTTGTTATCATGCCGCTTACTTAGACGACGGGATTCGTCATGACTGGGCACATTTGGTGTTGAGTTCCCGGCGTCCACCCGACTCAGAGACATGACTCTCGGCTAGCCACGAGGTTTCCGAGAGTGGCAGGAGTTCAAGGGACGGGGGAAAGGTGTTTCCCATATCCATCATCGAGATATCCAATGACAATCCTCGCGTCAACCAATCTGGCTGGCAGTTGCCATCGTCGTTTAGCCAATCGTTCTCGTAGCAGTAGCCCATGTTGGCACTTTGCCAAGGACTTGAAGACAAGTTCCTGAGCTGGGAATTGAATTCGGTACAGTTGGCTTGTTCGGTATGTTCTTGGTCTTGTTGGGCCAGAAGAGCCTCTACTGCTACGGAAGCTGTAGTTGAAGGTACTGGCGCAAGGCTCGAAACTTTCGGTAGCTCAGGCTTCCCAGTGTTACGACGACGTTCCAGGGACATTTTCTGGCGCTTCCTTGGCTGGTCCTCCTTTCTTGCTATAGTGCTGAATGAAGATGTTTGATCTATAACCAAGACTGTTTTCTGGTCGAACTCGGCCACGATATCCTGCACATAATCTCCAATCCGTTCTTCGATGAGCTTCTGTCGCTGAGATTCGGCCGCAATGAATTTGGGTAATCCGTCTATCATAGCATCAAAGGCTTCATTCTTTAGCTCGAGGATTTGACTGGGTTTAAGAGAAAAGAAACAGAGAGATTTCGAAGAATGATCCAGTGTTGCGAGTACTCTTTGCCGGCGCTTACTCTCATCATTATCATGCTTTTCCTGGTAAACAAACTTTACCATGGGTCTGATGCGACGGTATTTTTTGTGGCGATCTGGACCCTTCGAAAGAAGTCCAAGGGCAGCAAAGAGTGAGTCAAGGACAGCCTTTTGTTGCACGAAGAACGAGATAGTGTCTTCCAGTTGTATAAGATCAGGTTGAGCAATAAAATTGACTTTGGCCATCTCTGACATGGTTGTACTAAACTGTGGGAGAATGAGGTATGAGGCTCGCTTGCTAATGTAGAAGAAAGAGAGCAGACAGACTTATTAAGACAAGGGTGCTCGCATATGCGACGGAAGATGAGCGAACCCTCTTCAATCGGCATAGTGCATTACGTAGACCGAAACATGTGACGAGCTGGAAGTGATCAGCGCTTACTAAAAAAGGCGAGTGTGCTTGAATACTTAACAAGATGCGAGCTGAGCCGCTACATACGGATAAGCGCGCCTATTGTTGGGGAGAGCCACCCCCTGTCTTAGACCAATAGAAAACCAAGCGTTTGGCTAACGGTGGGAGAAGGGTGATTACAACGCTGGAAAGGCTTCGGTAGGTCCAGCATTTCCCGCCGCAACTGGAGATAAGCCACAATAGCTGAGGCATGAGCACGATAACATACAAGGGGCATGTACGCCATGCCAAACGCCTTAAGTGACGCCTGGATATTGTAAGATAGAAAAGGGGCGCATATCACCTGCATCACCTCGAGTTCTCGGCACATGTCTTCTGTATTTTCATTTTGAAATGGCTGAGTCAGATGACCTTGCAGTGACGAATATTTTGGAGCCCGAGGACCAGACGGCTGAGGATTCAGGTGTGGATGAGGTATGCCACTGTCTATACATTCTTAACCAGACTAAACTCGTTACAGGCCATAGATGACGCTTCCTCGACCCAATCGATATCTTCCAGTATATTCCAATATCGAGTAGAGAATGGTAGAACGTATGCAACCCATGGAAGCGGGGGTAAGTTGTCGTCTCACTCCTCGAGGTTAGCTTGCTCACGGTGTTTGGATAGAATATTTGCTTCCAAACGATGACGTGGGTACAGCGATTGGAGTAGTTGACTCTTTCCACTAATATGAACAGGATGAACAAGAGAGGTTAGGTGAGTTCTCAGTTCGTTTCTGTCGAAGCCACTCTGCTAACTCCAAATCGACATAACTAACCATATCTGGATGCTGGTGAATGACAGTAAGCTCTACCAGACTCCTCCAAGAAATTGGAAGAGGATTCTCGATGTGGGCACAGGGACTGGTATCTGGGCCATGGACGTCGGTATGTATAAAACTTCCCAAGGCGGTGCGAGCGAACTACTGATCATGGCTCAGCGGATGAGCATCCAGAGGCAGAGGTCCTTGGTGTGGATCTTAGTCCAATTCAACCTAGCATGTATGTTTTCCCATATACCTTGATAGCCTTGACGCTGACTGCCATCTTTCTAGGGTTCCTCCTAATTGCAAATTCGAAATAGACGACTTAGAGAAGGAATGGACATTCACATATCGGTTTGATTTTATATTTGTCCGCAGCATGATCGTAAGCTTCAAAGACTGGCCGGGTATCTTTTGTCAAGCATTCAGGTAAGTTTTTGCCCAGGCAAGGTTGCTTGCGCTAATACAACTTTACGTATAGAAATCTTGAGCCCGGGGGATACATTGAGGTCCAGGATAATGCATACCCGCTCGCGAGCGACGACGGCACGATTCATAACACCAACATCCTCAAGTGGTCCGAGCTTATGCTCAATGCTGCCAACAAAATTGGTCGCCCTATTACTGTTGCCTCTAAATTCAAATCCATGCTTGAGGATGCGGGTTTTATCGACATAGTGGAGATCAAGAAGAGGATTCCCATGAACCGATGGCCGAAGGACCCACGGTATAAAGAGTTAGGAACCTGGAGTTGCCATATGCTCCGCAGAGGCCTTGATGGAATCTCAATGGGATTGCTGACGAAACTTGGCTTGACTGTGGATGAAGTGAATGTTTTTCTGGCCGAGGTCAGAAGGGACCTCATCAGTACCGAGATCCATGGTTATTGGTATACGTATGATCGACCCCTCCCGCGACAAACGATAGGCGTAGACTAACAGGTACCCAGATACTTGCTGTACGCAAGGAAACCAGGGAACGTGGCTGATTGAGGACACCTGTACTCGTAAAGTCGTGACTTTTAGCGCGCAATCGATAATCGTGGGGTGCGGGGAAGGAACCCCCCGCCTTCAGCGCAGGTACCCATTGCAGAGCCGCACTTGCAACCTCTGCTAAAGGAATGTTGATGTCTCCCTACTATATTGCAAGCTTCAGACTTAGCCAGACGTACCAATGGCTTAATAAGCGTCCAGAAGCCGGGTCCGAGTTTATATAATTTTCTTTTCTTTTATCAGGAAATTACTCAAGCTTTGAAACAACAAATAAAACACAATTTTTCTGTATCACTGTCTCCCAACCAATTCTTTCCATATCCTCCATTCTTCTTAGGTCGACTTTTCATCTTTGAGCAACGATTGTAACTGTATCAAGTAAAGACTCAGCTCATCATCTTGGTGAGAGCTAAAATCTGGTTTGCAGAGAGCCTCGTTATCGGGGGCTTTTGAGGCAAAGCTCGGGTATTGAAGATTGCCAGTGTGATAGTCTTTTGGACTTCTTTGTCCTAGTCGCAAGTTTTAGCGAACTGTAAACGGCCGTTTTTTATTCACTTACTGCGTAAAGTTCGAGTCCAAGTCGTGACAGTGTGTTCTTCAACTCTCATGACCGTTCCTTGATGGTTAGGTGGATTCTCAGAAGACATTGTGCTCTCGCAGAAATACTATGTGGAAGCACATATTCTCGGAGCGATATCAGCATCTTAAATACCCATCAGGAGGCTTCTCTACTCTCTCACTTCTAATTCAACTTCACTGGCCTCTCAATACCGCTCTTTCATGGATTAAAAATAACTTGCAGGCATTCTAGTTGAAGGAAGGAGGCAGGGCAAGTCGTAGCCTGATATCGTTGCACTGCATATAAAGCACACCGCTTCTTAAGAATTCGATAATTCCGTTGGCTTGCTAGGCTCGGCTACTGCATGGCGTTGCAAGAATGATGCAAGCACAAGCTCGCCTGAAACCATGGGTAAACGAGGCTATCAGGATGAGAATCCTTTCGTTAGAACGGGAGTGAGAAAGGCACCACAGTAAAGTCTTTTCGTTCTTTACCCCTATGAAGTTGTTCCTCCTTCCTCCTTTCTATAATTGTGTCTTATATAGTTCCTGTAGAAACTGAAGTTTAGTGTTTATATGATACCCTTTCCAAGATGGCAATATCAGCCCTTGCAAGCCCTATCGAATGACAAGGGCTTGGTTCATGTAAATCAGGCTGTCATATCTCATATTATAAATGTCAGGGGTTCATGCAGGTGCCTAAGGTTGGTGGTAGACCTCGAGTTACGGGGAGAGCTGACCAAGAGTGAGCACTGTACTACTAGTGTCATAGCCGTCGAGACAACATGCAACAGCTCAAGGAAACCAACTTGAAAAACAACAGATGAAACTCCCATTTACGAAAAAAGGGTTCGGAGGCAAATTATGCCCAGGCTCTTGAACTGGGGCGAAATCGCATAATAATTGATATAAGGAACGTACCGGGATTGTTTTGCAGATAAACTCAGTAGCTTGGCCCAAGCCTTGTGCTTCGTACCACGAAGACAGACTGGTCCGTCACGATCAACGCCCGGGACTGAACTGTGATGCGGACCTAAAATCCGATACGTTAGATCAAAGAAAGAAAGGGGGAAAAAATTACAATGGCGCAGAACACAAGTATTGGCTTTGCATCCAGGTTGACAGTAGAGAGTGAACGCTTGGCCTTCGAACGAAACCTTTGAAAGCAAGGAGTTGACCAGTAAGAGCAGACCTTTCAAGATGTTCTAATAGAGGAATGGGTAGTAATGACGTAGCTGTTCGGATGGATCGGTAGGCGAAACCCGGTGGAACGGTTGGGATGATATGCCTTTGAGGAACGA
>NJCR01000602.1:0-23212 GCA_002234235.1 Fusarium hostae | reverse complement strand
TATGTGACAGATCGGTTGAGTTGGAGAAGCTGCATCTTCCAAGCGCTAGATGTATCAATTGCAGGCCACGCGCCTTGATCTTGCTTACACACGACGTTTGGGGCTGGGGAACCGATGGACCAAGTTGGCTTCGCCGCCCATGAGAATCCATTTTCAAGAATGTGCCCTGGCAGGATCGATCAACGGGGGGTCTATACAGTCAGTGGGTCGCACACCTTCAAAACGGAGCGATTTGAGTAATGGGAGTCAGTCCTGTTCTCCATGAACACATGTAACTTACTCCTTTAGAGAGGCGACGCCGGGATCTCTACCTGTCCGCAGAGGGTAAAGAGCATTGTTTAAAAAAAGAATTCTGAATTTGGGCTTGCCAACCTCTTCCTGATTATCGGAGCCTACCGTACATCAAGCCACCTGAAAGTAGTGCTGCGCCGAGCATGCAAACACGCATCGCATCAATCGCGTCGTTTCCATGGACATAATGAGTCCGTCAAAAACAGTTTTCCATGAGTAATTGAGCCACAGCAAGGATACTATGTTTTCACCCTTCGTCGCCATTCAAGGATTAGGAGAAGAGTGCAACGATTTTAAGAGCCTCTGTCGTGACGCGGGATGGCCGCCTAAAGCAGAGAAGTAGAGCACACCTCAATCAGAAGCATCAGCTCTGCTAGTTAACTGTTTCATTTCTTGTCTCGTTCAGTGCGCCATTATTCCCGGCATGGTAGACAATGGGGCAGGGCACAGTGCCAGAGACAAGGCTTGCGCCAGTGGACTCAGCACAGGGGCAACCCCTCCATGTTTAGTGCAAATGACAGGGCTGCACAAGGGCTTGTGGATCCTAAAATGGAAGCGTGCGGGGTGCCCTTTTTGACGTGTTCACCGGGATCGGGTAAGCGTCTCGCTTGCATGCTGCAGACGCGAAGAGAAGCGATAAGGATGATGAGGGTGAGAATGGCACCAACGGGCGGCATGATTGAGCAAAAAGCCTTGACATTTCCGTATTCTCCGTGCACGTATTCATGCTAAGTAGAACCTATTCTTTAGCCAAAACCATTTCCGAGTGGTACATACAGAGCTGCAGTTCAATGGATCAATGGTCCGCTAATGTCACAGAAATCATTCATCGCTTCGGGAGCCAAATTTGACGGCAAGCTCCGCACGGGACCGAAAGTAAATAATTGAGAGCACTGATCATGCTAATGGTAGAGTTTGTGATAACAAGGACCAGGGATCACAGGTAATAGCGTTTGGCGGTGGGTGTTGACAGGGGCAGGGGGATCCATACTCTAATTAGAGATGACGATCGCCAGCCTGTTAGGAAGAATGAGGTGATGAAAAGGTCCATGATGATGTTGGCGCTAAAATCGAACAGCTAATAGCTAACCTACCATAGTATAACCTCTCATCCTAATCATTGAATGTCCAGGGATCAGATGGCTTATTCCTTTTTCTTTTAGCGCCAATTTTCGCCTCGTAGTGGTGAGATGGTCGGCGAGCACGGTACGTGCCCGTAGCTCGCCTTGGCCACCAACGCCGAGCCCGTGATATCCATTTTCAATTGCTCACGTTGCCACAAATACCGTCAGGTTGGCGAGGGGCGACGGCTGAATGGCAGCGATGATCAAACTGCCACTCAGCCCAGACGCCGTGGAGCTAGACTATGTATGTACTGTACGCATTGGCCGAGAAGCAGACGAAGTTCAAAGCATATTCAAGGCAATTGAGAAACTGACCAATTATCATCGTTGGTAAGCGCTGTGCCTTCCCATTCAGATCACCACCTTCGGCTTGTATGACAGAATCACCAGCATCGTGAAAACCCAGGCATTGGTGCATTTGTATGTTCGCTTCTTCCCATGTAGCAAAATGAACTGTTGTTGACCGGTTTCGCTGAAAATTTGTCTTTTCTCTCAATGCTTCATAGAAGTCATTGTCACTTGGAGGAATTCCAGTCTCCCAATTCTTTCATCTGTGCCCTACTGCGAACTTTGGCTGCGCGACGGAGACCTCATGGGCCATTGGGACTGGATCGCCTTCCTTGTTTGTCCCAACGTACGGAAGCTAGTGACGATAACCTACTTGTACCAAGATATGTACTCTCCAGCGCTAACGAGTGTGGTACAAGTGTCCTGTCGGCTTTAGATACGGGAGGAATCTTGGTTTTGTGGAGAGTGTTGGCCCCGCCTGCTGTTAGCCGGTATACTCTTCCAGGAAGATCCCACGATGTGACGATTTGGGATTTATAGCGGCCGACTGCCATGTCCACTTAGCCAGAGGTGATGCCACCCGCACCTTTTACTGCTCACCGAAAGCCTGAGGATTGAAGGCCATCCTCTACGACTTAGCTTTGATATCCGTTAACAGCCGTCAGCGTCGCTACTTGAGTCAATTTTGGCCTCTTAGCTCATAATATCTTGGGAACTTCGCCTCAAACCGGGCTGGACCATTGGGTCCCGGTAGAACGTCCGCAGCAAGCAGTCAGATGTCGCAGGTCCTATACAACACCACGATGCCTCATGTTACCGATTTAAAGTACTTTGACCCCTGCGCCGCCACTGCGTCCATGTTTTTGTACGCCCAGGGTTCATCCGTTGTTTGCTGTCACCATGATACTCTTACCATTGAACGAAGGTTTTCCCGACACGCTGATGAGGTTCAATTGTTAGTGGTTGATAATCAGAGTGAGGCTGGTGGTGGCCGCTTCGTTGTCAGTTACGATGCTGGCCAAACAGCAATTGTGTGGGATCTAATGACAGGCGATGAGGTCTCTCGATTTGCCTGTTATAATCATTTAACTGTCGCAGCGTGGATGAAAAATGGCAATGTGGCTCTTGGTAAGTTACTGAAATGAGTTTTGATGATCATGACTGACTATTTGAAGGCAATACAAAAGGAAGCATTATCATGTTTGAGCCTTCAACATCCGAACATGTTTCTTCACGAACTATTGACCAAATTGCTGTGACGGCATTGGCACCGTCGGCTGATTGTCGAACTTTTGCGATCGGGTGAGTCCTGATCCTCCTTTTCACTCAAATCTCACTAACACAGTCTCAGCTACCAGAATGGCTCTTTATTCGTTGCAACCTTGCAACCACGCTTTACTATCTTACACAATCTTACCACTTCCAAAGGACCATCACCCATCGTCAACCTCGCATGGCATGCTTCTTCGCCTCGGCAAAAGTCCGACATGCTTGCTGTCCAGATGCGTGACGGTGACTTACGAGTCTGGAGCGTGGCAAAGAAGTACAGCGCTGATGACCCTGCAAAGGTGGTTCGAAACCTTAGGAAAGCTGAGATCACGAGGGATGGACCCAACTGGATGGGATGGTCTAAGAACGGCCGTATAATTCAGTATTCCGACTCGTAAGTTAGCAGCTTGCGGCCGCCATGAAACACCCTAGGCTACGCGCACGCTTAGCTGCATGACCCTTATCATCAACTAACATATGCACAGGCAAACACAGTCATGGGATGTTAGGACAAAGCACATCACCCATGATCCCATCCCGACTCTCGATCTTGTTCACGGCCTCGCTGTCTATGGCCCAGGCGCCACGTTGTTCACTCTTGGCCCTAACAACACCGTGCAACAATTCGACCTGAACTCCCCGGCCATCATGGTCGCCAATGTCCAACACCCAGCAAACCTATTGCCACCCTCGCCTCCAGTCTCAGAAGAAACTGGGGATCGATCAGCGACCTCAGCTACTACTATCGCCTCCGAGTCTAAGACGAGCTCTATCCCCCTGGACATGAATATTTCCGAGAATGACGACGATCACCTATCACCATTTGCTCGCCTGACTCGACGCCAAGCTTACGACTCTGGCAATGAGCCTTACGAATCTGCCAGCCCCGTGTCGAGTCGAAGTGGACTCTCTTGCTTATCGAAGTCCTCAGCTGGACCGTCCCGAACCCATGGCCGTTACCTGGGATCTATGAGGTCAAGGGGACTGTCAGAAAGCACCTACACCTCGGCTGGAACCTTGATCAGATCGCCAACTCTTGGCAGTAATGCTCATGGTAACACGAAAGATTTTGACACTTATTCCATGGGATACTCTCTTGGTACTACACGTGTCCATTCCATGGTTTCAAGCCGTTCACGAAGAAGACCGTCTCGCCTGCGCAATGCAGTTCCCCGTAGCCCTGACGACAACAAAGTTCACGACCTATTCAAGTTTACTCGGGCGCGTCTCAGTGATATTACTTACAAGCATGCCATGGGTGCCAACAGTGCTCGTCTGACCAATGATGATCTGCGCCGTCAAATGCTCAACACCATCTTCGGATGGAGCAAAGAGGTTGAAGATCTGATTAGGAATGAGATGAGTAGACATCCCCAAGGATCTCCCAACCGCATTCTTTTAGCCAAGTGGCTTGGCGATATTGATCCCAACATTATGAACGCAAAATTTGAGAACATGACTTCTTCTGACTGGATGTTGTTGGCTTTGAGTGGCATTGGCGGCCATACCTCAAAGCAGAAGCTTGGCCATACATACGTCCAGCGCCTACTTGAGGCTGGCGACGTGCACACAGCAGCAACTATTATGCTTGGTATGGGTGATCACAACGACGCTATTGAGGTTTATATCTCTCACAAGCGTTACATGGAGGCACTGATCCTCACATGCCTCTCAGCCCCTAGTGTTTGGGAACGACAAGCTGCCATTATCAGGAAATGGGGAGAGTGGGCGGTTCAACATGGTCAACAGCAGCTGGCAATTCGATGCTTTGCTTGCACCGACCAGGAGTCTACTGAGCCTTGGACTTCTCCGTCCGCTGCGCAACTAAACTTCCAGACTATGACTCCCAGTATTCCTGAGATTTTAAGCCCGCCTCTCTCACCTCCTGGTGTTCAACGTGGCCCCCAACGCAGCAGCATCGCAAAGACCTCTGCTCTCAAGCTCATCACCTCATTTGGTGATCAAACACAAAAGTCAAAGTTCTTTGCTGTCGGCGGTGGTCAAACCCCGATTGCCGCGGGTGTTACCCCTATCGCTGACTCTGCCCGCTCTCCCGCTTTCTCTCATGCCTCCAACAACGAGGCCACGACAGCCTTCGTTCGCCCTTCAAATAATAGTAGATTCAATACCCCAGTCTCTGCCCGAGGACGTGGGCGTTTGCCGTCCATTAGTGAGATACCATCAGACCTCAACCGAGAGGCACTTCGATCTTCTAAGCTCTCTGCTGTGCCTTATGACTATGAGCCTAGATCCGGTCATGCTGGAACACCATCTGGCAATGGCAACACGACTATGGGTACCGCATTGCAGCGTGCTGCTACTGCGAGCCCGATGATGATGCGAGAGCATGCTCAATGCGTGGTCCAACCAAGTGAGGGCGATTTTCCACCACCTGACCAGGCCATTATGTTGAAGATGCAACAAGCACCACGCAATCATCGCAGTGGATCTTTTGATCGCATCCCTGTGGGTGTGAATCTACAGCTGCATCCTGGGCCTGCCCACGACGACATTATCCAAGAGGAGTTTAGGAATAAGCACAGCCGCAGTGGCAGCCGAGGTCTTGGGTCACCAGGCTTGAGCAATCAAGATGCTTCGGAGCACCGACGCTGGGCCAGCTCCGAGGTCGCCAATTTCGATGGTTCTGTCTCTGTTCAGGGCAGAGCTGCCTCAACTGAGCATGCTGGTGACCTCAAGCAAATGAAGTACGAGCATCAGCGAAAGAAGGAACAGGCTGCACGGGAACTCGAGGAGCGCCGCAAGTCTCTGGCCAAGCGTGCCCAGACACATTCAATCCCTCATCCTAACGAGTTCTCTCCCGCTCTTGCGATTACAGTTGAGACTGCTGAGCCGAAGCCGCTGCCTGACAATATCCCACCTCGCTGTGCTACTGAGCCACCACAAAGGAGCATGTACACCCGTAACGGACCTATTATCGGACTTCCAGCGACCCCAAAAGCCATGCGACTTATCATTGAGGGCAACCATTATCAATCAGGAAGCACCCTCAGGCCCGATGTGCCCAGTATTCCTGCCGGCTGTTCTCAGCGATACTCGCCAGAAACCTCACCTCAACAGTCGCTTGAGAGAGAGGAGCCAGTTACCGAGCCCAGTCTCACTCTGCTGCCATCTAGCGTCTACCAACCAGCAGCGCGACCTCCTATTCCTCGTACCATGTCAGCCCCCATTCCCGATGAGCCTGACCAGCGCCCTCCTCGCTTTGCACGCAAGAGTAGTGTTGGGTGCATCGAGGTTGTCCCTGGTGAGCGACGACGTTCTCATGAAGATCCTATGCCTCCTCCTCCTCCTCCAGCACCCCCTGTTCTTAAGGAACTCAGGCATTTGGCTTCACCACCTCCACCGCCTCCTGCCCCTCTGCAACACGCCCAGCGACATCAGCAGGCTGGCGCTGTTGCATCAGGCATGATTGAGATTTTTATGGACAACGATTTATCATCTGGCAATCATCAAGCTTCAGAGGCCAGCCCTCCGGCTCCAGTTTCCCACAGGAGCCATAACCGAGGTAGAAGCATTGGAGACAGCAGCAGCATCTCAGGCCGCATCCACAGGACCACTGAGCGACACCGTTCTGCCGGCCGCAGTTGAAAGGAGTATGTCCGGTCTCCTCCTTTTGAGGCTCCCTACAAGAGCATTCCCATGCCTCGACAGATGAAGTCTCCTCCAACAGTGTCATTCAACCCCGATGTTTTGCGTTCGCCAATTGATTCTCGAAACAAACACTTGTCGACTGGCTTGAACCGAAATGATATCTTGGCAAGCGTTAAGGACATGATCAGCCCCGGTAGGTGATAGGTGGCTTCCCGAATGTTGGGAAGAGGAGAAGGCACTGGTCTCATCGAGAATATATGCCTCGGTGATACCTGCCACTGTGTCCTTGATCAGGTTCGGCGAGAAGACATGTTGGCCTCGTTATAGATGAATAAGAACAACCAAGGTATTCTTTTCTTGGCTCTGGAAGTTGTGGGTCCAGGGGCTTTCTGAATAACGAATGTGAATACCCTCGTCTTCTATCTGGAGATCAGACAGTTTTTGGCGCGATCAAGAGGCCCGAGATGATGAAGCTTGAGAGGAAGTGATAGACCTCTTTGACGGCGAGATTGAGGGTGTGGGAGATGTCACAGTCCGCAGGGTTGAGAATAGAGTGCTCTTGGAGTGATATTGCTGTCATTCAAACAGAGTCCTCTTCGATAACGTCGTCTGTTTTTCGCTTTCTTTGGAGTGGAGGGACTCGTGTCGTCGGACATGGGGCTGAGGTAGGCGCGTTGAAAAACGTCGTCGGCGCGGGCACCACTCGCTTGAGAGACTTGGCCGATCCGTTCGAAAATAAATGAAGGAATCATTGCCCGTCGCGTATCGTGCGCTTCGTGATTTGATGCGCTATAGCTATGCGTTGCGAGATGATGCGATGTGATGTTTTGTGATAAAAGTTGACAAAATCATGTTTGGGCCAGGAGCCGTCGCTGATATAATCATTCTTCCCCACTTCATCTCTTTGAGACATCAGGCTCGTGAAAAACCTAGCCAATAAATAAGAATTACCTAATTCCCTACTTGTATTACCAGCTCATAAAGGTACTGGTTGATAGAATACTAGCATGGATTTTGCGCCATGGGCAAGCCCCACAAGACAACATCAGGGTTCGACTCATAAAATCTTCAACGTCATAATGCCTAAGCTTTCCTGTTCTGTCAAACCCCTCGTCTTCGAGACTCTGTTTCAGTCATCGCGGTATTCCCTATTCACCGCTATCAAATCGATTGTCAACAAGCATAAAGATGTAGCCAAACGCCAGTTAGCAATTTGTCTAGTGTTTGGGAGACGTCGGAGGATCTCTTCTCGAGAAACGCCTCCCGCTATCCCAAACCCAATGCATGAAAGGGCGACCAAGCCCTGCCGCGCACAGGGGCATCCTGCATATCGTCTAACATCTGTTTGAATTCAGCTTGCCGAATTTCTTCACCTTTTTTAAGGTTCCGGAGGAATCCCACAGACCGCGCTGTTCTCACACGGCCCCACTTCGGCGTTGAAGGGGTAATATCTGATTGGCCTAAAATTGCCAGACTTTTGGTAATGATTCAGCCGCTGTTGTTCATATTGCGCAGTAGTGCTAGGTGAAAATACTTAAATCTAGGACTTTCAGACTGTTAGTCTGAATCCTGAAGGGAAGGGGGATCCCCGGATTTTCCAACAGCCGCAGCATCTTTGCAATACTCTTGTCGATGGACCAAAAGCGTATAAATAACTCGGCTACGGAGGAAAGCCTTGCAGAGACTATGGGCAAAGCCACACGCCGGCTGGTGACATAATGACTCTGTTTATCATAAACTTCTGCGAAGGCTTGCTTCAAGATATGGCAGCCACTATAAGCTAAGATGATAAGCGTAGAATATTCATGAAGATTCTCTATCTAGGCAAAGTAGGCTTGAAGATGAATGATGCTCGGCATGTGAGGGCTGGTATTCCTCTAAAATTGTGTCAAAATTATTGAATTATCGAAGTCCAGGATACTGCAGTGAAAACTATATGATCTGGTGTCCGTGATGACTTCAGTATGACACCCCTGACACTCCCATCTTAAACGGGTTTCTCCGAAAACGCCGGGACAGGTCGAACGGGTCAGAGACGGCTATAAATTGGAGTGAAAGGTCTCTAACACCCCCCTTGGTTGCTTCAGCTCACTGGCAAGGCAAACAAACACGAGGCAAACTAGTCTCCAGAGCGCTGCTTCTTAGCAATCTTGGACTTTGAGGGCGCTCTTCGCTTCCTGTTTCGCTCCTCCTTCTCAATGACAGGGACTGCAGCAGGGATAAACTCAACACCGCGGTTACGGCTATTGGGTCGTGCGTGTAACTTGCGGTGATTGTTGAGGTTATCTTGACGGTTGAATTGGTCCTTTCCGCAGAACTCGCATGAGAAACGGTTAGGTCCTTCACCATGGAAACTGTAGTTTATTAATGAAAATGCTCTTCTTTTTCTTTAATGAATCTTAGTAAGTCCTTACGTTTGCTTGTGACGTTTAAGGTGCTCGTTTCGTCGGAAAGCCTTGTGGCAGCCAGGATAGTCACACTTGCACATGGCTCTTTGAACAACATTAACTTGAGCAGAATTGTGCTTGATCGATCCCTTCCTTGAAGATTGGATCTGTGCTCGCTGAAGTCCGGCACTCTTCTGTTGGATCTCATACACCATCAACTTCCTTTGAGCATACATGTGATTGGGAGAGTTGCGGTCGTGAAGATGGTAACCAAGCGGTGACTGAGAGTCACAGTCCATATCAACAGTATCAAAGTCACGAGAGAGCTGTCTTTCGGGGAAGAATGACAGAGGGCTATCGTTGTCACAAGACCATGGTAAGCCTGTCTCGGCAGCCTCAGAGCCAGAGATGCTTTGGTTTGGTGTCATCATGAAAGAGGTAGGGACCATAGCAGCATCAGCGGAGTACGAGGACATGCCGAAGGAGTTTGATGGTGTCAATGATCCCATTGGTCCGTGATGTGCCATGTTTATCTCCATCGTGTGCTCGTACTCAAAGCTAAGTTGCTCTTGCTTCATGGGAGTGTTGGGGAGAGAGTCGGAGAATGAGATATGCTCAGGCTCAGGCTTGACAGGGCCAAGCATAGATTTGCCCATGGCTGATGAGGGAGGGGTCAGCTCTGCCCGGTGAGAGACAGAGTTGCAATGGCCATCAAAGTCCATGTTGCCGAATTCATGAGATGTTGAACGTCGAGATGTAGGAATGAACGGGCAATAGGTTGATGAGGCGGAGGAGGAGCTTGTGGTGGTACAAGGGCAGGACAAAGCGAAGCTGTATTGGCTGAAGATGGGATCCATGCCGAACCGGCAATCTGACTCGGTATGCATTTTTTCGTAAGAATGAAGAATTTGAACAATAGGAAGGCTCCGAAATGTCGCTGGGGGGAATAGTAAGAAGAACGACGATACCTGAAGATGGCTTGCTTCGTCGAAGGACATGGGGCCTCTGTTATACAGTGACTTGACCACCAAGATCCCTCGCCACTTGAGGACTGAATCATGCTGAATGGGTTGGATTGGAGAGTTCTGCAAGTCTTAGACATCAACATTGCAAGTCTCACAGATAGTTTCTGGATGCTATCCGATGCTGCATACTGCAGGGGACCGAGCGGCACGGGACCATCTGCAAAGGTCTAAAATGGCTTGATATCAGAGGACGAGCTGGTCGATAAGGATATTGCGTATACAGATGATCTGACCATTGCATATGTCACGGTAGTTCGTAGGCTGCATGAATGCACCTACTCTGTGTTGTTTATACATGTGTCAGTTACCATGATACTCTTGATGCCAGACGCTCGACGAATTATCAACTGCACCTTCAGCCCCCAAGGTTCAGTACATGGGATCCCAATAGCTGAGAAGCAGGAACGAGGTCAATGGGATTGATTGAAATGGTACCGCCTGCGTTCTGTCCTGGAGCTTCCACGATCGGTTGCAAACCCAATTAATATTATCATAGCCATAGATTACTAAAGGTAGACCGTCACAGTTCCTTTGGATTCTAATATTAAGGTGAATAATAATTATTGCCCTCCTTCAAAATAATACTGAGGCTCCGTATACTCGATCAATAACATGAACACAGTAAATGGTCCGGCCGAAAAAGCTAGACGATGCTTCAGCACATGATGGCGCGCTATGCGATAGTGTCAAGTTCTCTGCAAGGGGTCTTATGCAAGCAACTGATCTTCATTCAGCTGGTCGAGGTACTCTAATGCCCCACCGCGTAGCTTCAAGCGGACCAACCAACTCTCTGCTACTGAGATGATGCAGTCAATAGTCTGATGCTTTCGGCTAGATCACGGAACTTCACTGATTTCACGGCTGATGATACATTGGATTGCAGAATCTGCCTAAGCGTGGAGATCAAACTCAAAGTTAGCTGCTATCACGTAGGCAGTAGACATGGTACACTCGCCCTAGCCTGCCTCAGCCATGGTCCAGTC
The DNA here is from genome assembly GCA_002234235.1 of Fusarium hostae. Lineage (NCBI taxonomy): Eukaryota > Fungi > Ascomycota > Sordariomycetes > Hypocreales > Nectriaceae > Fusarium > Fusarium hostae. Next base: position 12,236 of record NJCR01000602.1, on the reverse strand, counting down.
TGCGCCGGATACGCAGATCTGTAGCGATTTCCAATCAGAAAAGACTGATACAGTGGCCAATGATATGTAGTCTGGTAAAGTGGAAAGTACTCACAGAGATCTGAACCACTACTAGACTACGTATGAAGAGACGATTGTGTCCGTCTTACCTGGGAATAGCTGTGAGTCGCGTATCAGGAGCGAAGACCATAGCACATGCGAGAGGCAGCCCCATGCGTGCCATGCCCAAAAACAAGATACTCCTTGCTTTACGGCAGGCAATCGGTTTACGAAACAGTTTCATCAAATAGTACATGTCATAAAAACAGCTTTAAGCAAGGTACCCTGTTGGTTCCTATTTTCTGTGCAGCTTTCTTAACTCACAGATCCCCTCGACGCACCATAAAGTTCTCAGACAAAATACTCAACGATTCTAGGCAAGGCAAAACCATCAGGATTGTTTTGCGATTCTGACATAACCATGTCAAACGATCGTCTTAATTGTTGATGGCTTCGGACAGCGCCAAAGGCTACCCTATAAGTGATTTTACCGGGCGACGGGGACGGGAGTTACAGGCTATCACTCAAGAGTACAAGACCGCATTTCAGTAGACCCGACGACAAGGGCGAACAGGTATTCATGTAAGATACTCATGTCAGGGCGTGAAGCAATATTGAAACAGATATTTTCTCTATCAAGCCCTCCATGGCACGAGTGCGAGAGCACGCAAGTCCGATTGTCGGCTGTCGATATAGGGATAAGAAGCTGACGGTATGGCCCAAGCACCAGCATCGCATTTCGTACGCTGATGTTGAGGATTTTTGTCTCCAAGCTCGACAATCGACAGTGAACAACGTTGAGCAAATTAAAAGCCTACAAGACATCGAGTTCCGTTTACTCGGCATAGCCTGATGGGATTGCCGAAGAAGAGCAATATATCACTTGGCCACAACACTTAAATCAATTACGCCTTTCTATGTCTCATAATCTGTAATGGACTGCGATGCTATATGTCAAGCCTCAATAAGCCTTGATACGCTTTGAGGTCATGCAAACGGCTTGAAACCGCAGTAACATCCACGAATTCATCGTCGAGGGCATGTGGATGAAAGATCAAACACATGTGGCCTCCCGTTACCTATACTCATCGTCTGATACAGCGAGGAGCATGGCCCGAGAAAGTTGCCAGATGCCTTGGAGTCATCTTCCGCTGGCGAGGCAGCCCCAACCAAATCTTCATTCGATGACCGTAGTATGCCTTTTGGTCCGCTACTTGTATCTGAGAGGCAAGGTGCATCGGAATGGCCATTTGCATCTTGCGTATGTGCTCGGCAATTCTCAGAGCTTGAAAGATCAAGTTCAAGATCGAATAGACGAGAATGACGGGCCTCAATTGTCCAGATGCCATATGAGTTAGTGAATATACTAAGATTCGCTCGTCCATGAACCACTCGATTCCTCTGATCGGCCGGATGGGGCTTACAACACCTTGGAGCTGAGCCAAGTCGTTATGGGGGTGGCATGCTTCCTGGTCTCGTGGCCACATACTGACTGATGGCTCTTGTTTCATGGGCTGTACTCTGAGTTGCAACCTCGAGTCAGGGTTGTCGCCTTCATAAACAAGGTCGACGAAAGCATTGCACGATGTGTTGTATGAACGCACGAAGCATTCTTGGAGGGTGTATGCTGTGGCATCAGATGGGCCATCACCGATGTGGATCTTCTCATTTGACCGTTGTTCAATATGATCCTCGCTTCTCCATTCCTCTTCTTCGAGGCTATCCATGCTCGACTTGAGCGGAGTGTGTAGAGAATGCTCTGGGCGCGGAACTTTTGCTTGTGTTTCAAAGTGAAGCTCCTTTCTGTAGCACGTCCTCTGGCTGCCTGCATTTCCCGGGAACCACTCCTTTCGAGTCTCAACGATGAAGAGATTGCCTGTTGTCTCGTCTTTGGTGAGTTGCAACGACGTCCAACGCTCGTCCACTGCGCACTGTAAGTCATGGAGACGCCAGAGGTTGCGCATTGGAGGCATCTCGCATTTTTCATGAACTGCATTGTCCACAGGGAACCTCACAACTTGGTAGAAGTTATTGCGCATTCCATCATCGGCTTCTGTTCTGAATGTATTCGAAACACAATACAATTGTTCATCGAAGAGTTCAAATCAGATGTCAGACCCCGTATTTTCCCTGTTAAGGTCCCATGGAATCAGCTGCGAATCTGCCCACATGCGAGTCTGGAAATTAAGGCAATGAATACCCCATCTGGAGCTACAATCGAGTCTGGCATGTGATTTTGAACCCCAGAATAGGTAATTCTTGTCATTGCGCACAAAGGACGGGTAGTTTGAATCTGACCTTTGCACAACAACCTATCGGGGGGGTTCTCTTAGCTTAAAGATGAGGAGCCAGCTGCATGTGGTGGAATCTTGTGAAATTCGAGTGGCGAGGCATGAGAGAATACCCCCAGCATAGTAAAGGGGCTGAAAGGTGTGCGGATTTTGAGGGTCGTAGTCTCTCACTGCGATCTTTAGAAGCAGTGTAACATCGACTTTTAACTCAGATGTAGGCTTCTTGCCGATGGTGCTGAGGACACGGAGATGTTTGCTATCAATAGTGTAGCACAAGTGACGCATTCGTATAGATGAAACAATCTGCCATGGCACTATAGCAACCATCCATGGGTCCGCTGCTTGAACAGCCATTCGCCGCTTAGCAAGCTTCCGGAACGCCCTCGGGAAGTTCTTTGGTGAATGTGCCTCCTGTGCTTCTGCAGAATACGGTGCCTTCTAAGGTGTCGTCAGCGGCAATCATCTCAATACGGCGAGAGGTTCAAACGAGCCATGAGTGTAAGACAGCACATTCGCTCATCGAGGAGGAAGTGAGTCAGAAACCGCCAGCTCAATGCCATATCGCAAGGCTTTTGCCTGACACATTTTACTCTCCTTTTTCGACATCCATCACAACCTCGAAGAATGGTTCGTTTTTTTGATGCCCGCTTTTAACAGAAGATTTCTTCCATTTACCTTGTTATTCGACGTTTTCTCGGATTCTGCTTTCACGGGCTGTGTGATGCCTTCGACTAAAAGGCTATGGCAAGTGAGAAGTGGGCTTGGAAGATAGGACAACGTCATAATTGGCTGTTGTATGTGACTTGGAGTTGTTTCATGGCAAAGATTGTCATATTGGGCCTTCCCATTGCCTATAATTCAAGTGTAAGCGAGTAGGTACGACCGGTAGTTTGCGGTAATGACATATCTTTTTGGCGCGAATGCAGGGTAGTAGCACTTATCATCTTCGCCTCTGGTTAGAGGGAAAGCATCTGATGAGGCAACCTGCATATTTCTCTCAATATCTTGTTCGCATTCGAACTTTAATCGAATGGCAGTCTGCACTAGATTTGCCCTGCCACAGTCTGGTCATTTGAGTGCAGGATCAAACGGAATTATATTGGATTTGGGGTATAAGCGCTCAACGACTAGGTGTCTATTAGGTGGAAAATGGCTTGGGCTGTCTCAGAATCTATGAGCGACTTACTTGTTCAATGCCCGAGTGATAGGGCGATTCTGTTGCAGGGAATGCTCGTCAAACAGAACTAAAGCATGTAGTCAGCAGGACTTAGTTCCAAGCGCATCTGTATGTGACATTGAAAGTGTCTGTCATGAGTAGGTTGCTGCTTCAAGCGAAATAGCTATACTATATGAGTTGCCCCTGAGAGAGTGTCGACGGGCAGGCCCGGTATGAAACTTTATCTGCCGAGCAAGAGGTTTTCTGTTTGAATTGGAGGTTAAACGGCCAAACAGACAGACCAATGAAAAAGTTGCGATGGTCCAGCGATGAGTTGGGACTTCCTGATAAATTTCATTGTTGAATCGAAAAGCCCGGATGAGGGTAAAGGCTGAGTCGTTATGCTGGATTATCAACGCGAACATGAGGCCCGCCGCTCATAGGGGGCACCAACTCCTTTGTCTCGTTGTATTCCCTTGCCCCTGTTTCATTGATCTTCCTTGCTAATCACATCCTCACCAGGGTACCAATACTCGCATGTTTCCTACGGAAAAGAAATGAAAACGGTTTTCTGGGGGCCTTCAAAGATCATTGGCCTACTGACGCTGACTTGTCATCTCCCAAGCCTAAACTCAGCGCGCCTTACGTGATCACTTATCAATATATGCTTCCGCGACTTCACATATGATATAAAGTAACCTAAATTCGTCGGAGATGTTGTCTTCGGCGTGGGTCTTGAAACTCTAAATCTCCCCTTTTCTACCTCACTATACAGCAAGGTTTAGCTGTATTCGAGACTCATGTAATATCCAGTTATTGAGCAGGATTTCAGCGTCACTGACTTTACGGTGAGACTATCGAATATCCCTTCTGAAGCTGAGTCGCTTAAGGTTGATGGGTGATCCTCCCGGTAGCAAGAAACCGCTGCACAAATGGACAACACAGAGACCAGTTAAATGATCATCGTCCATTATCAGGTATGAAGCTGTTCCATGGTTACAAGTCTTGACATATCCGGTATCAACCTCTAGAGAGTACTTCGAAGTACGACGTCCTGGCATGCAGACCAACCATGCGGCCGTGTTGGGCCTCATCACAGTGCCACCTAGTTGCCTTGGCGGAGCGGATCACCTGTCGCTAACGTCAAAGAGCGAGCCGCTGTAAGCTTGGTGAAAGCTAGATAGAGCGTCACTACATGCCATGGCAGATAGACATGTCTGAGCGCGGGATTGAAGGGCCAGTGAGATCAAGCGATGATTGGGGGAAACAAGGCTTTCTGACGGCTTACATCCTAAGTCGAGGGGAAGCAAGACAGGGATTCTTCAGGGATAGTGATGAGAAGTCTCATACATACGCGAGTTTTTAGTTGTGTTTTTGATGGCACTGAGCCTGTCTACGCTGCGAATGATAGAGAACTAAGAAAAAGGTGGAGATATGAAACATTTCTGTTGCCGCATCCTTCACCGCCTCTCTTGTTTATGCCCTAAGACACGATGAGAAGGTGCTTAAAGTAAGTCGTCTAGATATCGCATGGACCGGCCTTATTATGGCTCAACCCTGTATCAGCGCCAGCCCTACTTCCCCATGCTTTAAAACACTCACGGCCTGGGCCAATTTACATCACTTCCCCGGCTCGTTTTTCAGGGGTTGTATAGTATTCAGGGATGTAAGCGGTCAATCTGACCAGGAACTGAGATTATGTACGCACCTGTTCGATCTCAATGAGAGCCCGTCGATGATAGAAACGGCTTTTAACTCCCATCACAGTACCCATAGCTGTTTACAGACAGTTCAAAGGGCCAAGATGCCTGCAAATTGTGTAAAGATGGGCATCGCAATCAGGTATGAGTCGTAACCTACAAGGATCAATTACTCGCAGGCCGAGCCGGACCTTCAAGAGGTACATAGGAAGGCCATGGCCGTTCTGTATAGCAACGCGCTACTGAGCTACTGGGCCCCTGCCTAGTGCAGGTAGCTGCAATGAGACTCTTATCAAGTGGCACCACATCTCTTTTCACAATTCTAAAAGCCTGATGTACCATGTTAGTTTGTATAGTAACCAATAACACCTAATGGACACGTGGCACCAGTAACTGTACTACAGTCATTCCTGATTGCTGACTCAGATAAAACGCGGTTGTCCGCTTTTGCATTGCCTTTGTTCACAGACTGTCATCTCTCAACCTCATCAGCCACGCTACTCGAGCTTTATGTCAGAAAATACGACGAGATCTCTGACGTTATGAGTTCGATTTCGCAACACCAGCTAGGACATGCACTCCCTAGAAATGTCAAGCCCATTGAGTACCGCCTCAGTATGAACATAAGCATTCCCAAGTTCGCGTACCACGGCAAAGTTGATATCCAACTTCAAATCATTGAGGACACTACGTCGATTACATTGAATGCCGCCGGAAATCTCACGATTAATAAATCTCTCATTCGCCTGCAAGCTGAAGACTCTGATAAGAGTTATGAGCTTTCGACTACTTATGATGCAGAGGCCGAGACCTTGACAGTCACGCTTGATGAAACGCTGTCCGCAGGAAAAAGGGCAACACTGACATTGGAGTTTGAAAACAAGATCAATGATGATCCAAAAGGTCTCTACCGTTCGCCTTTTACGAATAGCCAGGGCCAAACCGAGTATATTGTGACGACTCAGTTTGAGCCCACTTACGCTCGGCGCGCATTTCCATGCTTCGATGAGCCTGCGCTCAAGGCCAAATTTAAGGTCAATCTAAAGACCAACAATAACCTAACCTGCCTCAGCAATACAGATGGCAGACAGCTGAACGACAAAAGCTTTGAGTTCGATCAGACTCCTCCCATGTCGACGTACCTTTTGGCTTTCGTTATCGGTGGCCTCGAATGTCATACAAACACAAGCTTCAGAGTCCCAGTTCGTATCTGGCTCACTCCAGACCAGAACCTGGCCCATGCCAGCTTCGCGGGACAGATAGTCGCTCAAAGTCTGGAGTATTATGAAGAAGAGCTGTCATGCAAGTACCCTCTGCCAAAGTTGGATGTGGTTGCTGTTTCCAACTTCGAGCATGGAGCAACGGAGAGTTGGGGACTTATTATCGCCAAAAATGAATATGTGCTCTGGGACAAAGAAATACACACTCCTTTCATGCAGGCTACCATTATTTGGGTACTGGACCATGAGACACTCCATCAGTGGCTTGGAAACCTTGCTACATGGGCTTCGTGGAATGACTGGTGGTTAAAGGAGGGCCTCGTCACCCTGTTCACCAATCAACACTGTGCTCAACTTTTCCAAGAGTTGAACCTCTCTGAGAACTTTTCTGCTTTCCGTGTGGCGCCTGATCTCCGCTATGGTCTTCCAGACTGGACTCACCCGGTTAAGGTCCCTGTTACGTCTCCACACGAATTCTATCAAACGATTACTTTCGACTCCTATCAGAGAAGTCAGTATATACTGAGCGTGGTCCAAACCCATGCTACTCGTCAAAAGTTCCGGCAGGGAATTCGGAATATTATTGGAAAATATGGTTCTAGCACCGTGTGTGCGCATCATCTCTGGGAAGCATTGGAACAGCTTGGCTGTGCAAAGGTCGAAGATGTTGCAAATTTCTGGGCCGAAACTGGCGGCTACTGTGTCATTGAGGTCACCGAAGATGATACCAAAGGTAATATACGAGTCAAACAAATGCCATTTCATCGAAACACGGATATAAGAGAAAGCAGGGTCATTGGCCCTCTTTTCATGACGATTGAAACAAAAAACGGAGTTCAGTCTCATCTCATTCAGGGGGTGGATAACCATGAGTACCAGGTGGACTTGCTCTTCTACAAACTCAACGTCAACAACGTCGCCCCCTACTACACTTTATATACGGAGGAGAGACTTTTAGAGCTTGCAAGGCAGTTCGGCAACGGTCTGATAGACACCAATGGGATGTTGGGCCTACTCGCCGAGACTACTGTTCTGACCACTGCTGGGTACCAAAGTTCCAAAACCTTGTTATCACTCATAAAGTCTCTTCCCCGCACCGACGATTCTGTGATGGAAATGGGAAATAGCTGCCTTCAGGATCTCCAAAAAGCCTGGATGTTTGAACCCCTCGACGAGAGAAATCGCCTCAAAAGCTTCGAACAAGACTTAAAGTCTACTAAGATAGAGCAAACAACCGAAGCTGAGGATACTTTGATGTTGAAGAGGCTAAAGGATGGTGACCACGAGGCCTTCGGAGACAGAAATCGGTTCGAAGTGTTTAGGAACCTACTGATTGATGGGGAAGACGCACATTATGCTATCGTTCTAGAAGAGTGCAAAGGGCTCCAGGACAAGGACGACAGGCATGCAGCTCACCGGTCATTAGGCTATGCAACAGAGCCAGAACATATCAGAAGGACATTGGCATATGTGTTGGAGGAGTTGGCTAATGGAAGAACAGACTATATACGGGATGTTCTGGAGGGCCAAAGCCTCCACTCCGGAGGGATTCGTGCCCGGTGGGAATGGCTACAAGAGAATTGTGACTTTCTACTTGAACGTCTGTCTCACGATAAAGGTCTCTTTGGGGCAATTATAAGGCTTTCTTTAGAGTGCCTTACCCAGAGTAGTGACATATTGTGTGCTGAAGAGCTTGCAAGAAGCAAGGCAGATGATGGGTTTGGCGAGTATTTCAGGGAAGGCCTTGCAGAGGCAAAGTGTAAGCATCATTGGGTTGAGAGAGATAGAGTTGTCGTGAAGGAATGGCTGCAGGATCAGGGCTACATATAAAACCGTTCTAGTTTACTTTTGCATTCCTTGTAATGTCAACCTTAACAACACTCTACTGCTCGAGCCATCGTTGACTGCCTTTCTTCTGAGTCTGGGATGAATAAATAAACCCGCCTCTGATTTCGAGTCACCTTACGCCATGTCTTACTGACACCACTACTCTGTTTTCTTGCCTCCCACTCTCTTGAGCCCTATTGCAGCACTGTAACAACAAATTGAAGTTTGTGACCTTTTCTGAAGACGACAAAAGTGTGGATTCAGTCTCAAATTAATTGCGTCTCAATATCGGAGAAAGGCCTTAAGATTCGGTGAATGCATTGCGCTAGGTGACAGTATGAAGACCGCCAGACTTTCAAGCTTGCTATGAAGTCATTATGTTACCACTAGCGCGCCTTTCTCAAGCGACTGGCAGAGCTTCAGGAACTGCAAGTACAGGTAGCTGTACAACCTGCTAGGATTAAAGCTGAGCACGGTACATTGCCGAAAAGAAGGCACTGGAGGGTTTGGACATTTTGGCGCGTATTGGCCAGCAGTATACGACATGGTTTTGAATCATTGACAGGTCGTATGTAGCAGGATTGCTCATATCCTTGAGTACTAGTTACATGGCATGATATGGTTCTTTGCCTGAGCAGGTCTGCTACAGAGATCCACGACGCCACCATCCCCGCTTAACGTAGAAGAGCAGGCCTCACCAGAATTAAAGTGGGTCATCAAGAAATGATTGCTGGTATGACTGGATTGGATGCGGCGCTGTCAATTTCGAGAGCTTGAAATAGTCTTGACCCAGACAGCTTTACTTGGAAGGAATTGGTTACTCCCCCTGAGACTACAAAATGGTAAGTACTCCAAGGACCGCATTGATAGCTCGATAGTTGAATTACTAGGAAGAAAGCTTTACATCATAGCTATGACGGCCTAAAATACAAAACTCCGACCTTAAACAAACTGCGACGCTGCTCGATACTGAGTTTTCACCATATCTTCGGCACTGAAAGTTCCTTCTACGTCATACAAAATTTCTGACAGATGCTCTACGACAACAATCGCTAATATGAACAGTCTCATGAGGCCGCTAAACTTCCTTCATTAGTGAGGCACTGAGGCTGATTCCTGATGATACATATATCCTCACTCCTTTGATCACTTGGAGGTCTTTCATAGTGGCGTGCTTAAATTTTGGTAGGCTTCCTCCAGCTCTTTCCGTCTCCAGCCAGCTTCTTCGAGTAATAGTCTGACTTCATCTCGACCGATGAAGCAAGCGCCTTTCTCACATCAAGCCAGGCCATCTTTGATAAAAGTATCAACACCTCTCTTCGCCTCACGGTGAGGTCCAAGAAGCACTTCCTTCTGTTCCTCTCTGTTTAATTAGCTTAGGGCATGCGGGGTAGCCCGGCAAATGAGTGAGACGTGGGTCTGACGAAAAAAATAACCCGAAATTTAGAGCCTCAAAAAGAACTTGAGGTGCTGTGGATACGACTTCATGACGAGATCCGCAGTAGAAGAAACCTTAACTCGACATCTCAGGAGCTGGGACAAGGGTGCAGATTAAGCGCCATTCGATCCGTTGCCTTATTACTTACCCCTGCAAGTCCATCATTTCCTTTCCTACTGTTGTTTACACAGAACAAGCTTTTCATGATATAAATAGTACCACTGTAGATAAGCCACAAGCGACAGCCTTACAGCTAAGTGACATATCAAATTCTCGCCTCTATCATAAGGAAACTTGGGGCGGTCAGGAACGAGCACTACCCATGATTTATGGCTTTTCTTGCCGCTTCGAGTCCTTGTTCTGCAGGTAACCTTTCCAAACTGCCAGGGGGGAAAATATTTTCAACCCTCTTTTCGGTCTGGTTCGTTCTGAGACGTCTCGGCCGAGTGTGGCTTGCGTTATCACATGCTACGTTGTCTCTTATATGAATACCTAACGAGTGTTTCGACGGGGATATAGAGCCTCACCGCCATAATTCACGTGGTAACGGATGTTGCTATTGGTGAACATGTATGGCAACGTTCAGGGGACGCACATTCCGGGTCTCGGAGCCGACGATCATGTTCTTCAGCCGCAACATGATCATCCCAGTGCAGAGTATGAGCCATGTCATGTAAGCTACAGCTGTCTGCTATCAGAGCCCTAAGAGTTTGATCGCTGGTCCAAGATGAAAAAGTACAGTTGGACTGATCGACACCAGCGCAAGATGAGCTTCTCAATATTTAATCCTGTCCGACGGATGTACCCTAATGTGGCGAGAGCCCTTCATTCGAGGGACTGCTGTAGAGACTTCTTTCTCATCTCACTTCGAACAATCCGCTACGAATGCGTCAGAAGTCGCCAGCCTTATCCGACGGCCAAATATATCATACTGATCCCAGCCATTAGACGCCGAGGGAGCGACATGACTAGGGGAGATGCATATTGTGTGCTGGGGTCTCTGACTACTGTATACATCTGGTATAAAGGATGTCAGTTGAGTATAAGAACTGAATATTTAACTTCACTATCTTGCTATAGATGCTTGCCACGCTAAAATCGATCAATACTAAAGAATCAACAAATCAGCACACTCCATATCTACTCTCGTTGCATGGCCCTCAGCAGCGCACAATGTCAAGTGATGAATTGACCTGTGTGTCGCCGACGCCGTCACCTCCACGCCCGTCTTCTATCTTTTCATACAAAAGCAGCAATGCGGACGACGTATCCGCCGAAGAGCCATCTTATGACACGGCGACTACGATAAGGAGTGAAATTCAAAGTGAGGATGAGAATTTGGGGCCTGGGACAATCACGCCGATCGACAATTACACACCCTCTATACCATCACCTCTAGAGCATGGCCATAGCCGGATGGATCTAGTTATTGAGTGGATTCGGAACATTCAGCCCGAGACACATCTAGTCGAAAACTTCCTACCGCAACTCAGACTTGCCGTCATCCTTCTCCGTAAACTTCGGCGTTCCTTTGGCCTCGACCCGAGCAGACTGCTTGAGGAGTCCGACGCTCAGCGTGTCTGGACTGCAATTGAAGAGGGCAATATTGATGCAGTCTTTGACGTTCGTACCGATGAAAATATCGTGTTGGACCCCGAGGTACTTGTCGATCTGACCCAAGTTTCGAAAGATTGTGCGATTGATGGTGGAATATTTAGTGAGGTCGAGTTATTGGAGATAGTGCAGAGCCTGCGAATGGATTGCCGAGACGGAAGACCCGGGCGGTCGCTGTTGCCGAACTATCTGTATACTGCCACCATTGTGTATCTAGCCTCTATTCAAACCTTGGATTGTGGTGGGTTTTTTAAGAGCCAGAAACTGGAGGTATTCAGATCTTTAGGTCTCTTGCAACGAAAACCGGCAGGCTCCGTTGCGATATAAGATTTAATAGTAATCGTGGGAGCTTTTAGTAGAAGCTTATACTATGGGGGGAATCCCATTGTTGTTTGTACCTGCGTTAGCTGCCCCAAGTTAATTTTCACGGCTTGCAATTCCTCGTAGAGGTGCTCATTTGCGGCCGTTCGTTGGGAAGGAAGATCCTGGAAAGATTTCTACCCTGAACACTGTAGTCACGTATTGACTCAGCCGCGCTATGTGCCTCCCCCAATCACGATTCGATGACTTCATGGACTCGGTCAGTCTTTAAAGTGGCTGAGACGGGGCGCAGTCAGCAAGGCAGACCTCTGTCTTTGCCAACAAGTACTTAAATCAAGGGCTGCTGTCCAGAAACTCAGAATGCAATTTCACTTCTCCAGTATCGGAGCATCCAACAGTAATCGTTCAGCGTCCTGGTTCAGCTTGCCGAGTACGACCTTTGCACCTCTACCCGAACAGGCAAGTATAAAACAACAGAGACTTGAGAAGGGCCAGTAAGCTCACTACTTTCTGACAAGGCGATCTAACAGGCGCTCCGTAGCAGACACAGCAGAGTCTAGTTGATTGAGCGCGATCGCTACCAAATATCGAGACACCTTGTTGAAATGAGCATATTGTATTGATTAAAGA
>NJCR01000592.1:0-19705 GCA_002234235.1 Fusarium hostae | reverse complement strand
TATTTTATATTTTATATTTTACTTTCTGCATACTAATAGCAAATGGCAAGGTCAGCGGCAACGGCGATGCTGGACGAGCAGCACGCCACGCTTCCCCGCAGCCCCGGAGACAACAACACGTACACGCTGGGCAGCATTGGCCCGCACAACATCGTTTTGGCATGCCTCCCCAGCTACGGCACCACTAAGGCCGCTGCTGTGGCTAACGATATGCGCTGGAGCTTTCCCAATATCGGGATCGGCCTTATGGTCGGCATCGGCGGCGGCGTCCCTGGTGGCAGTATCTCAAGCAGCGGCGTAATGACGGCGCTGACATACGGCTCGGCGACGTTGTCGTCGGGGATTGGGTGGTACAGTATGATATTGGCAAGATAGTGTGCGGCGGCCGGATCGAGCGGACAGGCGGGTCGGGCACGCGTCCGTCACCCAATCTCGCCACGGCCGTCCAAAATCTGCGTGGGCGCCACGAGACCGAGCCGAGCCAGGTACCCAGTATCGTAGCCGATATGCTGAAGCGGTACCCGCTCATGGCAGACCGATACGCATGTCCGTCCGTTGCCCCGGACCGGCTCTTCGAATCTGCGTATGACCATCCTGAGGGACCTGGTGGCGGCAGCCCCGCAACCTGTGAGTGCTGCAATGCCTCAAGACTGCTTGAAAGACCGGCTCGGAGCGACGACTACCTGAGAATTCACTATGGAAAAATTGCATAAGGCAACCAGGTTATTAAAGACGGAGAGACCAGGGACCGCATTGCCCGCAACATCAGCGCAGTGTGCTTCGAGATAGAGGCGGCCAGGATCATCAACGCTAATCTCCCATGCCTCGCCGTCTGTGGAATCAGCGACTACGCCGACTCACACAAGAACAAGCAGTGGCAGGGGTATGCGACGGCGATAGCGGCGGCATATACCAAGGAGCTCCTCTCCATCATCCCGGCGGACAGGTCACTGAGCGATCTCCGCAGATACTTACTGGACTCATTGGGGTTTAACGAGATGGACTCTCGCCAGTTAACTATCAAGAAAGCTCATAATAAGACTTACAACTGGCTGCTTAATCACCCTGACTATCTATACTGGCTGGACCTCAATAAGTATACTCAGCATCATCGCTTTCTCTGGATTAACAGAAAACCTGGCGCCAGAAAGTCAACGCTCATGAATTTCGCGTACAAACATGAAAATCACAGGGAACACTGGAGACCTGTCGATGCCGCCACTACTGTCTCTTTCTTCTTCAACGCCAGAGGCACTAAGCTCGAAAAGTCGATGGAGGGCATATACCGGTTCTTGATTGTTCAACTGCTCCATAAACTGCCGGACCTTCAGCGGGTACTCGACGCCACTACTAAGAATAACAATTATCGCTCTGCAAGTTATATATAGCGCATCAAGACTCTCTGCGACCTTCTCGCCAATGCCATAAAGAGACTCGGCAACCAGAAGCTGACTTGCTTCATCGATGCGCTCGACAAGTGCAATAACGACCAGGTCCAGGACATGGTGGAATACTTTAAGAATCTCAGAGAGCATGCCGCCTAGGTAGGATCTAAGCTTTACATCTGCTTCTCAAGCCGCCACTATCCGCACATTATGGTCCAATTCGGCCGGCAGCTGACACTCAAGAAGCAGCCTGGCTATAAGCAGGACCTATAGAGGTATATACAGAATAAGCTGAAAGCTAGAGCCAGCAAGGAGGTCAATAATATCTCAGATGAGATACTATGAAAGGCGGACGGCGTCTTCTTGTGGGTTATCCTTGTCGTCTAAATCCTCAATAAGGAGTTCAAGAACAGCCGGATCTTCGCCGTGAGGAGGAGGCTTCAAGAGACACCTGACGGGCTGAGCCAACTATTTCGGGATTTGCTGCAGAGGGATAGTGAGTACATGGATGATCTGCGGCTCTCTGTCCAGTGGATTCTATTTTCCAGGCGGCCGCTCCGGCTAGAGGAATTTTATTACGCGCTTATGTTCAGGCTGGACCTGACCCCAGAGAACCTGATGAAATGGCATCCTGAAAGCCCGACTGTTGACGATATGAACCACTTTATCCTGAGCTTATCTAAGGGATTGGCCGAAGTGTTAAAGGCATCTGAGAATCAAACAGTCCTATTTATCCATAAGTCAGTGCGCGACTACCTGCTTAAGGATAGCGGCTTTCGCGAACTCTGGCTAGAGCTTGAGGCTGACTTTTAAGCAAGAGCCATAAGAAACTGAAGCAGTGCTGCCATACTTATATTATTACCATTGAGAAGGCCGGTTCCAATCTTTGCCACGAAGATATAGACTTGTCACCACTGGACGCTAAGAATATATTGAGAAACTTGCCCTTTCTTGAGTATGCAACCCGCCATGTTCTGGATCATGCTGATTCTGCTGCCGCGATAATGTCGCAGGATAAATTCCTAAAGGATTTAGATCTTAGGGCCTAGATTAAGCAGTGGAATATTGGCCAAGAGTTTAAGGTCTATCACTATATAGAGAATGCGAATCTTTTGTATATTCTCGCCGAAAAGAACCTAGTAAGGCTTATATAAATAGTACAATAAAACGATCCGCGCATCGATATCGTAGATAAGCGATACCAATACCCACTCTTTGCTGCTCTAGCTAACTCCCACCGCAATGCAGTTAAGGCGCTTCTATACCCTCCAGGGCAACTGCCTCCGCCAGGGAAAGGTATATATGAAAATCTCAAATACTGGCAGGGCTTTAGAGCCAATGAAGGCCAGACTCCTCTCGCATGGGCAAGCGACCGCGGCTATGGAGGCATCGTGAAGCTGCTGCTAGATACACCAGGTATCAAGCTAGACTCACGGGATCGACTTAGACAGACATCACTATTATATGCCGCAAAGAAAGGTCACTAGGCCATCATGCAGTTACTGGTCAAGAAGGGCACTGATATTGAGTCGAAGGACAAGTACGACTGGACGGCGCTACCGTGGGCCGCCGCAAATGGGCACCAGGCTATCGTGCAGCTGCTGGTCCAAAATGGCGCCGACGTTGAATTGAAGGATGGCCAAGCTGCAAACCGGAACAACGAGATAGTGCAGCTGCTATCGGCACAAAATTACCTTACGGCGTTCAGTCTAGACAAGCGCTAATAGAGAAGTGCACTGGATCCTCTGGCCTGCACTCATCCTCGTCCCAAAACCCTGCCTCAGCAACTAAGCGCTCGCGTCTCCTATTTGACCGAAAAGCTCAATATCCCTGCCCTAAATGTCCCCATCTGCAAAATGCCCAATCTCAGATATACAACATTATAGGACATAATAAATCGCCCAGATTCTACCTGAAATACTGATCTAGGCTAAGTTGAATTTCTTAATGCATTTAATCCATATTACAGATTGGTCGACTGAAATCTTTTGTAAAAGATAAGCAATGCAGGTTAATTAGAGAAACTAAGGCTCAGTTGAGGGAAGTTCAATGAAGCCAACATGGCTGGCACGGACCAGCGCGACGTGAAAGCGGGCCCCGTTTTGCGATCACTGTTGAGAGTCAAAAACAGGAACGGGTCCCGTTTTTATGTGGAATGATCCCTGCTGAAATAGGGAAGCATGATTGGACTAAAACACGAAATGGGGCCCGTTTTTGTCTTTAATACTTAAGTAGTAGACCCATTCCTGACCTGAGAGGCGTATGATTCTAAGCAGCATCATCGATAGAGCAGTGTTTCCGCCCGTTTGTCTGTTAGACCATCGATGACACCAGCTGCCAGTTGGCTCCAAGGGACAACTTGAAATGCCTACTGAGGGCAAGTTTCTCTCCCAACATCAAAGTATAGGTCTGTTGTGGTATGACTCTCATCGATTGCGCTGGTCCAATACTGTTCAAATCGCGACATCATCTTCTCCCAGGTGACGTCCTTTATGAGAACCTTCAGGTCCTTTGCTTGAAGGAGAATAGTAACATCCTGGAATTGCTAGAATGCTGGTTCTTGAACGGCAGCGGTGATATTAGCCCAAACACCTGTTAGTGCCTCTGGTGGTAGATAGTACACCAATTGTTGTTCCTATGCCACTGGATGCACACGCTGAGAAAGTCCCTCTACTCCACGAGCGGTAGAATTATAACGACTGTGGTCATAGCTCGATGCATAATGCTGGACATGGGCCGTGCTGTAGCATTGGTATATCGAGGAAGGAGAATGCCATCCATCCATAGCCGAAAGTCTTTATCCCTAAGTTTACTGCACTTCTGTTCTTCTCGATAGAGGTTGGGAATAGAAGATATAAGGATATATCTTCAAACCCAATAACACGACCGAATGTGTAGTGAGGAATCTGGTGCACGGGCCGGTGGGCTTGATGTTGCTTCCCATTCGTATCGAGATATGTGACTGGGATTGATCGAAGGTGAAGATCAGACTGAAGATCAGATACGGCCATCCGAGCAGGAGACCAGCGAATTCCTCGCTTAGCGATAGTAAGGTTACTCGGGAAGGCTATAATGCTATCCACATCAAAGGTAATCCCAGCATCGTCCGAAACCCTCTCATCTTCATCTAAGCAGATATGTGGTACCTCAGCTCTAGAGTCAACACCACAAAAGACCTGTCTTCTGGATTCGGGGCTTAGTTTTCCGGCTAGGTCATCTTTCTGGTGCGCGATAGTCTCTTTACTAAGGACGTCTGGACCCAATTTAGGTATTGACTCCAGGTATGTGGCGAGGCTGATATGTTTGTTGTGATCTTCCATATGACTACGTTGTGCCGCCTGGTGGCAGTTGTTGCAGCATCCTTGAAATTTCACCCGTTGTTCTGCTAGCTCTTGTGCAAGGTGCCTGATTGGATCTGGCTCGCCGTTCCCTACCTGTGAGGAAGTCTCCAAGGTTGTATCGAAGGCAATATCCTAGACCTGGTTAGAGCTCTCGTGATTCAAAATCGATACCGAATCCGCAGCGTTAGTGAAGGTTCCAATACTTGATATAGCCTGTTCTTTGATATCTCCTGGTGGCTGAGAATTTGCTGCGAGTAGGGACAGTGAGCTGTCCACGCTGTCCACTTCCGGCGCACCACTCGTGGATATGATCGACACCGCTCTGGCAGGCTCATCATGGTCAAAGGATACCCCCTCGGTAGTGTGTTGGAGTGGAGGACTAGGTGGAGGTAGAAAGTTGCTGATGTCTTGTTCGTTATCTAGCCCTGTGGATAGACTGCTTTCTGAGTTATCGAACTGCTGGATAGGATAGTGCAAGTTGTAGAAATTGCTGTATGGTAAGCCTATATCTCTAGCTGCTGCTTCCTGCCGTTTGTTCCGCTTGCGTTGAGTATCTGCTACCGCTTTGTCCCTGGCTGTTGCATATTTGCTATCGCTACAAGGGGGTCGACACAGGGGTTGCAGAAATTAAGATCAGCCTTTAAGAACCACGCCAGCCCCAATGGTAATTTAAATCATGCCCCAGGCTTACGCTGTCGGTGCCGGCACTGGTAAGGCTGGCTGTCCGAACGGACTGGGTCAACTTTGGGCGGGAACTGGGGATCCAGGAATTTGGGCTGGGTGGAGGGCATTGGAAGAAGGGGAATTGGACATGGTGAGGATGGTGTGAGGGACCAAGCAACAAACAGCACCGACCAAGCACGGTTCCGGAATTTGTGGAAGATATCGTGAGGCTCAAGTTTCCGCATCCGGCGCCACGCTCTCTCTTCTCTAATCTACGCGAAGCAGCTTATGAGGCAAAGTCAGAGATACTGCCATGCTGCATTGACAAACCTGCAATTTTAGCAGAAGAGAGGAAAATGTGAATAACTAATGTCCCAACACATCGAGCGGATGTCATTGTCATGGCAAAATTCGCCAGGAATGATGGCATTTCCGAATAGCTAGCATGGTGGCCGTCATTGCTCTGTATCATCTGTGTGTAGGTCTTGGCACAAGGACGAACAGTTCTGCAACGAGCCATGCTGGAAGCCGATCAGGCGGGGTCTTAGCTGCCGTGTCTTTTCTTGTGGGGCTTGGAAATCAGGCAATTCTTGCATTCAAGGCCCCCTACTAAGCTGCCAAGTGCGCCACAAGGGCCCAACTGTTAGGCTCCTAGCGACTGAATGCCTCCAGCGCGCAGTGAGTATCACGGAGGCATGCGCACGCATGCCGGTAATAAAGTGTCAACGGCAAAAGTGATCTAATTTCTGCAGTCAATCCATTCAGCCAGCGACTATACAGAGAGTTTTACGTCATTCTGACCCCAAAACTTATCAACCATGACAACATTTCCGAATCAGCGAACAGGGGGCACGTCCCACCAATTCTCGGCGAAACGTAGCCTGCGTCACTGACCCAGATTGCATCTATGCTTGAGCCCAGCCTCTGCACCCGCTGGGTTCGCGAACCCATATTCGACAGCTCCATTTCAGTCACAATTCTCATATGGGTTACCTTCCCACAATGACCGGGCTGGTTGGATTGTCAGGGCGCCAGCCGCCTTCGTCCATCCTCGCTCCTGGCAAGGATAGCAGGGAGCCTCTCGAGACAGCAATTGAACCGGATGATACCCAGGCCATGAGCCCGCGGACGACGAGCGAGGAAGTCGAAGCGTTGAAGCGTGAAATGCATACTGAACTGCACCGGTTAGTGAAGCCTATTGATCTCCCTATACACGTTAAGGGGTGCCCGAGGACCTCCCTCGCGGGAACTACTCACTAACGTTTGTGGCTGTGGATATAGGCATGCGAAAGCTTTGCGGGACTCGCTACTCCTCATCTTTAACCGCGTTGAGGCAGTTAAGAAGAGATACGAGAAGCTAGACAGCAACGAAAAGGTACTGCAGAAATATATGGAGGATTTAACTAGCATTCACCAGACCACAGCTTCGGACAGCCACGAGAAGCACTGAGCTTTTCTTGGGGAAGTTTTCGTCGTTCTCTTGAGACCGACACGCAACATCAACAGCTGGAACCCGACTTGGAACTAGCTTCAAGGAGCAAGAGTATTTGGCCGTTTTGTGAGCGTTTTTGGGCATTGTCGCCGCCACGATCCAGTCTAGGAAGGCGCTTACCCGACTGTCCAAAGCTTTCGGGACCATCAACGGGTTTTACCCGGCAACTTATAGATGGATCTGCGGAATTCCACAGTAATTCTCGGGTCAATCGAGACCTTCCTTACCTGCACACCGTTTCTGCCGTTACGACTTCCTCTAGTGTGGTGTTGTCAGGGTTGCACCAATTTTGAGGCGAGTCATGCACTACGCATTCCAAAAGACCCATGACCAGCTTTAGAGGACTAGGCAAAAATGAGACATAGATAGCTTATCACTGCGAGATGTCACCCAGGCTAATGCCATAATCCTTTCGACGCTGAAATGGTGCTGTGACGATTTTACAATGAACACGATCAGTGCGGCCGTCGCTCCAGGGCTAAGTATCCATTACATATTAACAGTCTCCCCTCCCTCTTGCCTCGGCTGCCCCCATTAGCCTGGTGCGGCCCTAGAAGTCCCTCATCCGCCGCGACATCCACATTAAACCTGACCACGTTGATGCGCAAAACATGCATTAGAAGATTAGTAACTTGGAAATAATATCTCAAACGCAGCAATTGTTGACTGCAGTACTCTATGCTCTTCTACAAGAGATCTGTTTCTCTCCTCAAGGAGCGCAATATACTCTCTTGCCATACTTATAATGGCCTCCTATTTTAGGTAAGAATTATTATGTCACGAGTTAGGTGCAGACTAACCTCATCTCCTATCAAATTAGGCGTTCCTTCTTGCGGATCCTGTATTGCACTCTCCTCTCCTTGCTTTGCCAGTACAACTCTCATACTAGAGATACTATCCCGTAGTTGGGTAAATATATCATTCAACTGCATGTCGTGGCGCTTCTCGATTGTACGCCTGGGCGGGGCTTCTGATGGTTTGTGACGGCCCGAGTTGCATGCCGGGGCGGTAGAACACTCAGGCTTGATTACCATACTGGAGGAGAGGGACAATGGCGTCAGTCTATACGGTCTCTGTAGCTCGGGAGGTCCCGAGGAACGGTCAGATATGGCGCGAAGACAGTTGGCACCGGGGGAAGGGATGGGATATATCTTGAGGTTGAAAGGGGTCGCCGCGGCACTTAAGTCCGTGATAGTATTGGAACGCCCTAACCACCTCCCTCAACTCAGGCTGCGCTGAAAATAATGGCGTTAGAAATGTTCACATGATAATTCGCATGATGATGTATCCGGATGTCTCTTTCTCGACATGCCCCAACAAGAGATATGATATATCCACTAACCCAGAAGAGGTAGTACAAAGTGGTACCTCATTTGCGCCACCACCTTTTGACTACCCCCATGCAAACTCAATGGTTTCATAATACTAGCTGGTCATTGGATCGCGTTCTGTGTCACCTTGCCGATCAATGGGGTCTAGACCAACCTACTGGGCCAGTTAATGCAACCATGGCCTGATTTAGTGCATCACTGCCTATTATAGACACAGCACGGACGCGCTGACAGAGGACGGCTGAACGACGATCAGGTGTTTAGGCTTATAACTCTACCGTCTGCCCTGGGGACGATCGAGCGTAATATGGGTGCAGCAAATGCTCGAAAAATTATTTGTGTTCATTGACAGCCACCATCTCGAAAGGAGCAAGTTGTTGAGTGGGCCTCTGAGAACTTACTGCGTGGGCTGAAGTAAGCTGGACTGAAGCAGCCAGGTCTCCTCTGGCAACCGGGAGAAGTCAGCAATGGCTGGCAGTCTTTACCATACCTCGCCCCGCTTCGACTCGTTCCTCGGGGTTCAGGGCGGCTTACTGCCGATGCATCGGGACAGAAGCGCCCCTCAAAGATTTATAATGCCAACAAATTACCATCCAGCAGATTGTACTGCTAGCAGGTTACTCATTTAACAGTAAGGTTAGCTTCATCTGCAGGCAGATATATTGCCGACAGGTTGTCATGCTGACAACGTGTAAAATCATGTGCAGAGTATCATACTTTAACCACTATGACATCATTCTTGGTGAAACAATTGCTGCAAGCTCTATCAGGGTCTAGCTAGGAGGCTAATTTACTATTTCACTTAAATAGCTAGAGGAAGTAGCCTTACATATAATTAAATCTTATAACCGTCACTGAGAATATCGAATATAATGGTAAATAAAACCTTTAGTTTCTCAGATTCCTCGACCTCATCAACACGCGAGTCAAGTCAGGGGGCTAATCTCTGCCCATTACTCCCAGCTCTGCGCCCTTATCCGGTAGGGACCCATGCCAAGCATTGAACAGCTCCCTTATTATGAAGAAGGGACTAAAGACTTTATATATCTTTAGCTTGCGGGTCGTGTCGGAAAATCAAGATACGCCACTACCAAACCCAGTCTCTTTAAACCCTAACCTCGGGAAGTAGCCCTTCTCTTAGAGGTCCATTTAAACGTGGGCTAAATGGTTTTCATAGTGCAACAGTGCTCGGCCGACATGTTCTTAGTGCCGATCCAAGCATATCGATCGTGTTTACCGGCAAACACCTGAGGGTAATTATAGAGAGAGGTTAGAAGTGCTTTAAGTGTTGCATCCTGCTGCCGTTGTCTATGGTGCTATACAGACTCGGCTAGAGACCGAAGTCCATGAGACTGTCTGTTGCATTTAAGCCGATGCCGATGCCGAGACTATCGCGCGTCAACTCAGCACAGTAAATCTCCTTCTCTAAATTCAACTTGAGCCTAAAACCAGATATCACTATCAGTTTCTTTACTCACCCTGAATGCCCTTATACTTACAATCTCTAACGAATCCTTTTATATACTTTTTAATTTACAAGTGGAATAAGAAAGATTACGCCGGTAATATTAGTATCTTAATAAGAATGCAACGGCTTCTGGGCCTTGCCGTGGAATGACTGCATGGTGTTTATTGAGCCAGATAAGAATAGTATCACGTTCCTGGATTGTGTCGATGCTCGATGACCTCCTGGCGTTTCTCGAGCCTCTCGAGGAGGTCGCAAAGCAATCTAAAGGGAAATGGCATATAGAAAACGATAGCGATGAGAAGGGTAAAGGTAAAGAGGTAGGCACCCAATTCTCACAGTATGCACTAATGTGGAGGGTAGTAGGGAGCTTTGCTGATACCTAGCTTTTATTTAGGAGTCAGTCAGCTGCTTATATAGCTGGTTACTCACTAAAGTCTAGGTCAAGGAGCCGCCCTCTCTGCAAATGGATCTATATCTAAGCAGCATACTTTTGGATTCATTATGCCTCCTGGGGCTTCTGTTGTCCGCTGAAATCAACTGAGGTCACCTCACTGGCATAAACTCCCTTCAAATGCCTTATTGCTTCCTCCAGCATGGACGGGATGTATGAATCCTGAGCTCATACGTCATGCACAGGCGAGGCAGACTTCGGGGAAGCCGATTTAAGGAGACGTGAGAGCTGCGGTGCATGATGGTGTAAGAAAGGCGAGACTGACCAGGTTGCAGGCATCAACTTGGACTGAGACCGCCCTGCTGGTCAGTTCTGCCGCCTGACAGCAAGGGCATGCATCATCTCTCGAGTCTCTAACCTGATCCTAGTTCCCGTTGGATTCAGTCTCAGCCTCCAGGATCTCGAATGACTTCTCCATTAGTGACTCCGGAATTGCGCCGTGAAGTCCTTCATTCTGTAAGAGATCAAACGGCTCCAGCACAGGCACCAAATTGGTCAGCTGGTCAAGGGCGGATCGCATGAACGAGGCCAATCTCCAAGCTACCCATTCTATCCTTTTTGCTATACGGCAAACGCTCCTCGCGTACCTGAAGGTAGGCCACTTGGCGCTTTTCATGCGAGGTGAAACCGACTTGCCCGTTGATATCATAGTGGAACCATCCTCGTCACATCACGCAGCATGGACGCTGCCGAAAAGCTGACAGGTAGCCAGAAGGCTGTCTACCGCATCTCAACCATGAATGACGCTCAAGGCCCCACCACGACACCACAGCTGAGAGACGAAATACGGCGCCTTGATGAGTATGACCTACTCGCTCGGGAGCTTGACGTTATTAGCCTATCTATCAGTGAGCTGGACGAGTACGATACTTTCACGACGCAACCGCCCATTATTATTGACTGCTCTCCACTTTCTTGGTAGCTTAGAGAAGAAGAACAACAGACATACGCTCATCTCTCTCGAATGGCTATCAATACCCTCTCGATACCAGCTATATCCTGAGCAGGAGCGCGTCTTCTCTAGGGCAAGATATACAATTTCATGGGACCAGTGCTAATTAGGTAGTTATATAATTGAAAGAGGCGAATGCATAAAGGGTTAAATTAAAAGCGAGATAATATAAGGCTATTTAGTAAATTTACTTAAAGCGGAAGGTATTAAGGACAATAATATAGAGAGGTTAAATAATTTAGCTGGCTAGTAAAGCTCTAACCTAGATTCAGTTTAATTAATAATATATATAATGTTATTTCTTAGTTTCTATATATATAGATTAAGTTCTATATAGATAGAAAGCCTACTAAGCCTTATCTGCTTATCTTGAAATGCCTAAATATGCCTGCCTTAGTCTGCTACTAGAGGATAGATTTTATAGGTCTAGGCCGCTCTGCTAAAGAGATCTATATACTTTACAGTTTAATAGTCTGCTGGCAGAATTAATATATTAAGGTATTAAAAGAATTAAATCTTAATTAATTCCTATTAATTCCTATTTAAATATAATATTATTATAGTATTTTAAATATATTTTATTACTTTATATTTAAGCCTAACTTAAATAAGACTGTAAGTTTGACTTTAATATATAGATATAGAAATTAATAAGCTACTTTTTAAAGTTAATATTAATAGCTTTAATTATACTTATAGCAGTAAGAATACTTATTACTATAAATATTCTTTAATAAGTATTATAATAAAAATAAGATAGTATAATAAAGTCTTTATAGAGGCATTATAGGCATTTATTATACTATAGTAAGGCACTATAGAGAAAGAAACTACTTTTAATCTGCTTAAAATAGGTCTTGGAGATTTAAGGCATTATATTAAAGGGCTTAATAGTATTTAATTTACTGATATAGTGGCTATTAAATGTTTTATCTTTATTAAGCTAAAATAAAGAAGAAAAAGAGATAAATATTTATAGCTTAGTTAATTATAACTAACTGCATTATATATAAAGCCTAAAGCACTTATTAATTTATTATATTAAATATAGCAGTGGTGCTATTAGCTTCAGTTTAGCCACTTTTATTCTTTAAGACTTATAATTAAGAGATACTTAATTATAGCCCTATTTATTATTTAATAAGTATCTATAGATACCTACTATATAAAATTTGCCTTAATATTTTAATAATAAATTAAGAAAGAGTTATAATTATAATTACTATAGCCTTCTGCTTTATAATAAATACTTTAAATATAAAATAACCTTAAACTACAGTAAGCAGCAGTAACTTATAAAAGTACAAATTAAGATTAATAAGGAATAGCTATTATAGTTAAGAATAGCATTAAATAAGGGAAGATATAATATAAAGTAAATAGAAGAAAATAAAAGTAAAAACATATAATTTTATAATAAATTCCTCTTATCTAGATCTATTGCCAAAGTCCTTTAGGCATAGCAGTTCTTATTAATATCTTCTAAAATAGCATTAACTGCCTTCTTATTAACTATATAGATAGAAAGAGCAATAAAGAAACTAGGAATATAAGGGAAAACAGAAGTATTAATAACTTATAAATTATTAACACTTTAAACATAAAAGCAAGAATTAAGAACCACTTTAGGGTCTCTATCTGCTTTAATTATATAGCTACAGAAAGCATAATAACCTTAAGCCTTATCCTTAATGAAGTCTTTTATTTATATAGTAAAAGCAAATTAACTGCCAGGCCAGGCTTCTTTAAGACTCTTAGTGGCAATTAGCTAAATATTATCTATAATATATCTTATAACGTCAATGCCTTTAGTAATAGCACTGAAATTATGTTTAAATGCCTGAATTTTATTCTTTATTATATTAAAGTAATTAGAATTAATATTTAATATATCTTAAGGATTAGCTAAGATAAGCTTAATAGTTCTATTTTAATTATATATATAAGCCTTAAGTATAGCCTATATAAAGTGCCTCTTATTAAAAGTACTTCACTTTAAATATTTAAGGAAATACCTCTAGAAGAATATAGAACTGCTAAAAATAAAGAGATTAAGGTTAAAGTTAGCCTAATTAGACTTCTTTACTATGCCAACAGTAAGTCTATTAAATAGATAAGGTCTATACTTATACTTAAAGTCTTAAAGGCAAGGATCTTTAGACTTCCTAAAAGTGCATTTTACTATAATTAAGAAGTCTTTCTATAGTTTAATTATAATGAAAACCTTATAGCAGTCCTAGAGATTCTTTTTAATGCTCTATATATTCTTTAAGATATAAATGCCAAGCCGCTTTAAGTCATCTTTAGGACTAATGCCACTCAATATAAGGAGCTATAGTGTTCTAAAAGCCCTAGCTGTAAGTATAACCTCCTAAGAGATAAGGGCGCAGCATTTAGTGCTACTAGTAAGTAAACTGGACTGAGGATCGGCCTTATATAGACTCCTCCTTTTAAGAAATTTAACTTTAATTGCTTTTAGTGTAATATTAATATTAGCATTCTCCTTAAAAAGTACCCTAATAGTAAGGTACCTTATCTTGATTTTAAGTGGATATTGCCAGGCAGTATTTATTATTAAGTTGTAAGTATTACTTTACTTTCTATAGCCTATAGATAAGGGAACTTAGTAGATGCCCTCAGTCTTATCCCTTTTAGGACCAGTGGAGTTAAGGTCTCCTATCAGTAGGTGCAGTAATTAAGCAGCCGCCTAGGGAATTATATTAAGTATTATATAACTTATTACAGTAGTGGCAGCAGCAATAATAAAGATAATTTTATAGTCCCTTATTGCCAGCTTGAGATTAATAAGGCTAATATTAAGCCATTTAGTAAAGCTATAACTATAGTCTATATATAGCTAATATTTATATCGCTTTAGGCATTTAAAGTACTAATATATATTAACTAGATTCTATAAAGTATTACCAATTAAGTTAGCAATATTTAACTAGTTACTCTTATGTAGATAGATAGTAATTATAGCATTATATACTATATAACCACTAAGCGTCCTGGCGCAAAAGTAGAGAATTCCCTTTAGCTTTAATCCACTAAGTGGATCTAGTTTAATATAGAGTTTTCCTATAAGTGTCTCTTAGGTCACCTTAAAGTCTCTCTAAGCGAGTTGCCTATCTTTATAATATTTAATATAGTAGTCTTAGTGCATTATCTTATCTTCTATAGATTTAAGATAGAATGCAGAAACCTACTGGTTAAGGCTGGATTCCTAATTATTGCCTGCTTTAAATAGGAGAACTTTATGGCCATTCCAGGCAAGGTTAGCAGCCAAAGGTCCCCCGTCAGCACTTAACCTAATTACAATATATTTATAACTATTCAGTATATCCATTTCCTCTTAGCTTATGGCGCTATTAAATGCCGCTGGCATATTAATTGTAGTAAAGTCACTTATGATAGAGTCTGGGATTAAGGCATTAATATAATACAGCTAAATAGAATTACTATAACTTTAGCCCTGTTTGCCTTATGTAGTAGTGCTGTAGTGCTATAGTGTTGTAAAAGGCAAGCTATAGCTTTCCTTATGGTATAGTTAAGGGAGGATTTTAATATATAGCTTGGTGGTCTTTAATTCTATACTTAATTTATAAGGCCGATAGAATAGGATATAAATAACCGCTAAATAGAATGCAGTACATTTAAAATAGATAGATATAAGCTGTTAATTGCAATATAGAGGAATTACAGTAAATATATACTTTAAGTTAGGTTAGTAAATAATATAAATAGCTTTAAGCTGCAGTAAGGCATATTACTAACTTAAGATTTAATTAAAAATTCTCTTTATATGCCTTAGTGATTGCATCTAATGAAAACTATTTATATTTATTGCCATTAACTTTATAGTTATAGTATACTCTAAACCTAGACTGAGTTTACCTATAGTTATACTACCCTTACATTAAAGCTCTCTATCTTATTAAAGTCTAATTAAGCTAAGTCTATAATTTAATAGAGGCATAAAAGGCAGTTAAATATAATTAAATATAGTGAATTAAAGCTTCTTTAAGCTAAATAATAATATATAAAGGTAATATTTTATATAAATTATTTTATAAATAGAGTAATATAAATATAACTTTAGGCTTAAGCTTAAGCATAATAGTAATTATATTAATACTATTAAGTATTATAAATATACTTTTATAGAAATATTTATTAAACTATATAGCATTAAGTTTAATATATTTAACTATATAAATTTAAGTATATAGAGAAATGCTTTTTAGTTTTATAACTCCTACTTAGGTTTATATTTATAGGTTTTAATTTATCTTCTAAATTGCTTTTTAATTTAAACTGCATTAAATTTTAGCCTACTTAAACTCTATTTACTTAACTTATATAATGCTAAAGTAACTTCTATAAATATTAATAAATATTATTAATTATAATGCTATAATATATCAGTCTAAAGTATATTTAAGCCTATAATCACATAGTGTTATCATTAGCAAGATAGATGCCTCTCTAGCTTAAAGAGGGAATATCACTATATGCTGAAGGCAGTATATATAGCAGTCGTTTAATATTGCATGCCAATTAAGGCAATTATTAAGGTTTATAGACATTATCTAGAATATTGCTCTAGGCTATATATTCATTAGGCTTTACTATTAAATAAACTTTTAATCTTATCTTATAGATATGCAGGCTTTGTTCTTCCTCCTGGATGTAGGCAATACAACGACGCCCTTATAACCCTTATCCCTTTAAGTGCCACAGCCCTTAGGCGGGGTTACGACAGGGGTATCAGACCAATTAAAATAGATAAAACTGGCAGTACTTCTCCACACATACTAATTTATATGATGGTAAAAGTCCCAGCAGTTTTGATTGAGTATCGTTCAAGTCCTCCTCTTTCCCTGACCTAGATCTCTTCCTTGCGCCACTTTATTGGCCAAATTTAATGAATAGGGCGTCAGAAATGCACCTCTTCCAGCTCTCGAGGGTCTTGTAAGGCGGCCACCGCGGCTGTGAGGTCTTGAGCTGCAAAATGAAGCTATTCGCAAGTGTTATATCGAGAAGGAAGGACCAAAGGAGCGCTTGCCGCGGGCCAGGGCGAAATCGGTGCTCATAGCTTGTATAGGACCTTATCTGATCTCCTCGGTCTACGTGATTCATTTCATCGTTATAAGAAGCAGATACAGTCAGTATAGGAATAACCTTTATTGCGGCATTACTAAAGGTCTCCTGTATCGGCTTGGATTGTGCCCCTTTATTAGTAGGCTTCCTTCTTCTCTTTGGCGTGTATTGGTCATCGGCACCACTGTATACGGTTGAGAGAAATAACATGAGGCTGTTATCCTTCCAAGCGATTTGAGCGACCTAAGAAGGATGAATTAGTAAGGGAATTGCATATAAATAAGTCCCTCAGGCGTATGAGGTCATCTATTGTAGGGATCGACTTTACTTTATTATACTTAAAGCCTGAGGCACCTGCCTTATCCTTCCCTTTTGCAACTTTAAGCTCCTTAGTGATGCCACAGTTAGGGCGGGCTGTGCCTGTAGCTCCGTGACCGGCTTCTTGAAGGGCACGGAAGAGATTGGGCGAGGAGAAGAGGTTATCTATAAAGACGTGATATGTCTGCTTCGGCAGCATATTAACTAGGTGAATGACGACTCCTGCCGTATTGCTGAGGGCTACAGTCTCCTTGGGCTTTCCCTCTCTCTTTTTCCCCTGTTGTGGCTCTATAGCTGGCTTCTTCTTCTTCTTCTTTGGCAGCTCGATGATAACAGCGGTATATGGTGATGCCTTTATATGCCACAGCCACCGAATAAAGAAGCCATTTTGGGCGATTACCTAGACTTTGAACCCTATGGGCGTATGCTTATTCTTGACTAGGGTTGTATTCTTGCTCCTGCCTGTAAAAGGGACCATACACTTATCTATAGTGACGTTATTCCCTGGTATATAGAGCTGGGCTAATACCTTCTGTATGAGGTCAGACTATGGTTCAGCAGCTTGGAATGCCTTCGGAAGGTCCTCTTTGTTGCCTAGGTCAAGCAAAGTGTAGTCAAAAGTCCGTATATAGCATGAGATTAACTGGAACCTCCATAGAGGCATGAACTTGATGATTGAATGCAGGGGGGCCTGAACACCTAGGGAAGGGGGGCTCTAATGGCTCTTAATCGTATTTTCCTTATGAATTCCTAGGTAAATCAGCAACCCGAGCCATACATATACTTATGCAGCCGAGAGCCCATCCTACCGGTTGATCTGTGACTGGTTGGAAATGGCCGAGTTATGGCTATCAATAACGCCATTTTGCGTAAGATAAGAGACCCAGCTATCGCTGTAGTAGACCCATGACTGTACGAGGGATATAGGTATAAAAAGCTAGAATAGCTCGAGTGGTGTTAGAGGCAGTATATTAATCTGAAAATCACGATCTTTTACGTTAAATAGGTTGAAGCTATGGCCGCCGGCTTCTTCAGGCGGGTTAATTATTATTCCGGCGAGACCTAGGCCCCTTTGCTGTGCATATATATGAAAGCTATAATCATCAAAGTCATATTCCTTCACTTATATTTCATTAAGAATCAGTAGGGAATTCATCATTTCAATAGATATTAATTAGCATAAGCTTTTAGTGGTATTTTGCCAAAATTGAATATTTCATAAACATCCAGTACCCGTATATATTAACCTTATGACTAAGCTAAGTGGGGCAAGTGTCCTCCTTAAGGGCTATGGCACTTAAAGGGATATCAGGAGAATTTAGCCATAAGGCATGCTGCATGGATGCCTAGGTGCCTAAGCCTTCAATCAGGCTCTGCAGGCCAACACAATTTGCGCATCTATCCAATCAACTTTATATCTTTAGCTTTAAGCCAATAGCGCACCTACTGATCATTAACTCATTAAGTTAGCTTATATTAATATACTAATCCGCAAAGTATTATGCAATATAACGACTATAGCTAGAAATGCATACACTTTTCTAGCCTTATTATTAAGTCTAGCAAGTTAATATTACTAGTTCTTAGTTATGGCTTATAGGGACTAGCTTTAATTAATTTATTATAAGCCTAAAATCAGTATATTGCTTTATTATCTTAAATATAGTAATATAATAAGGATTCTTACCTTAAGATTTAAGAATAGGTTTATTAAAGAATCTATAATAAAGTAGGCTAATTTAAATTAAAAGAATTTAATATTAGAGGGTAAAGTTAAATAGGCTGCTTAACTTAACCTTTTAGCTCCCTCACTCTTGGCTCTTAGCGCTTAGTCAGATTATTATTAATGCTTTAAAATTTAAAGTTATTGCCTCTCTCAGTTCTATATATTTTATTACCTAACCCTTTTTAATGCCTAATTATAAATAGAATTAATAGCTTTTAAGCCTTATATAGTATAATTTAATAATAACTATAGCGATCTGGATAATTGCAGCTTATTATTTATTATCTATAGAGGGTAAAAATATATAATTATTTCTCTTTTTATTTATGCCAATAGGGCCATATAGCCAAAAGTTGTATTTTAATAAATTATAGTATAACTGCTTTTTTCTTAAGAAAAAGAAAGAGAATAATATAGAAAGAATATTTACTTTACTTAAAAGATTACTACTAAATAGGTTAATATTTATTATATTTAATAAGCATAATAGAGTTTATTATTTTTATTAATATATTATATATTACTTACTGTACCTTACTTATTATCTCTTTTTATAAGTTATTTTCTTATAAATAATATACTTCTATTTATTTAATAAGGCTAATATGCCGCTTTAAGTATTAATTAATTTTTCTATATTTAAGCTAATAAGAACCTATAAATAGAAGGCCTTATTATAAATATTGCTAATTCTAAATTACTAGCTATATTAATTAGAGAGCCTTTAAATAATTTTATTTTTATTAAATTATCAGTAGGCCCTACTGTCTAAAGTTTAATTTATTAGCTGCTATAGAGCTATATAATGATCTTTTAATAATTAAGGAAGTAAGACTTACCTTAATAAACCCTATTAGCCTCTATTTTCTATAGATAAAGACCTATAGTGTTTAAAATTCTTTAGGCTATAATTCTCTCTCTATAGAAACTAGTATAGATATCTAGCAACCTGAATTATATAGTTGCAGAAAGGCAAGTTAGCTTAAAGAAAGAAAAAAGCTTTATATTTTAATAAACCTTTAACCTTTAATATTATTTTATAGGTAATAAATAAAATAAAAAGTTATTTTAACTTTATACTTTATTAATAATTCTCTACTTAACTTACTTTATTTCTATATTTTACTTATAATAATTATATAAGCCATTAAGCTATAAGGCAAAAGATTAAGCTATAATTACTATATAAGTAATTATAGTTATACTTATAGCTATCTATAGAAGCCTTATAGCATTAATATAGTAATTAATTATAATATTACTTTATTAATATATTAAATTAAATAATCTATATATCTATAAAGTAATATATTACTAAAAATATAGCTTTAATGTGTTTAATAAGCATGCATAATAGATAAGTATATATAATAAAAATCTCCACTATTAGACTTTAAATCTTAATAAAACTACTATAAACCATTTAATCAGATAAAACTACTTACTATACTCTTCCCTAGATGTCTTAATTACTA